>JABCMJ010012392.1:0-27682 GCA_014822125.1 Arbutus unedo | reverse complement strand
ATAAACCTATGTGTTTATTTCCGCTGCTTTATACTCTGTCTTTCATATGCTTGTTATATCTATCAAATTGCATGTTTCTTGAGTTAGTGTTTCGGGTATGTTTTTCGCTAAGTATTCTGTACTCATGAAGCAATTTTTCTGCCCCTGACAATATTTCATGCCAGATGTAGAATAGTAGCTAGAAGAGCCTGATTTTTAAACTGAAGACCGTGAGAGCACATAGAGACTTTATCCTTAGAAGCTCTATACATTATTTTCAATTCACAATGTAATCCCAGAATGGGTATTTTAGTAATTTTTATCAAACTTCTACAAATAATATTTTATTTTATGCTTTAATATTTTAACTATATTTTATTAATGAAATTAAATTATTTTAATTAACATTGCCGAGAAACGGAACGTTATAAATCTTGTATGATGTATTTAGTTTCTGTTGAGATTCGTCTCATTCATTCAAGTCTACTGCTGAGATTTCGGTAGTCCCTTAGGTACTTCCTCTTTCATTGGGGGGGTTGTACCTTTCCTCACACGACTCACAAACCCTCTCACCAACAACTTCTAAATTTAAATTAGCCATCATCCTAGCTTTCCAATTGTCAAAAGTTTGTCCATTCAGAAACAATGGTTGAGGTGTAGACAAACTTTCGGAGTGTGTGCATCCATCACAAATCCAATCAATGACACCTATCTTCCATTTGACAAATAAAATGGAGCAACCTACTACTCTGATACCAAATAAAATTCCCAATTTAGATTGCCAATTTGAATTGTAAGTAATAAACTAATTATGTCAATGTAAAGAAAACGTACCAGAGATTACGTGAAAAGAATTTTAAATGAATAAAAACCACGGGAAAGAATCATGTACTAAAAATATTGTGTGATTACAAGAGATATTGCTCTATAATTGTGAATCCTCGCCAATTAACCTAAGACCTACTTGCCAAATCCTCGTTTATCACACCCTTGTAAGATTGTCACCACTTGAATTCTCAAAGTATTCTAAATCCCTTATAGAAAATCCACTGAAGAACTCAAAGGACCGATTGGTAGAAGGACAAAGCTCTTGGAGATTGTTTGTTTTCATCCGGATATAAGGAAGAAGGAAGGGATACATTATTCACATGATATAGACTGGATATGATATCCTAAGGATATACCTCCAAATATGTATGGCACGGGCCCATATTTATTTAACTCGGGATACGAGTGAGGACAGATGCTAACTTTTAGTTTGCAACGAACAAATAATTGAATTCTAAATTTGTCCTCATGACAAATACATTATGTTCACTTTGCCCGTGTGCAAACTTTTACTCTCATTCAAACATTTTGATAGTTTCAATTGCTCATCTAACTAATTCTTAACCCAAATGATACAATTCGGAAAGACGTTTACTCCAAGTAATAAGTATTTAATTAATCTTTTTTAAGTAAGTTCATTGTCTTTATTTTCTGTTTGTTAATATTTCTAATTTTTTAATTTATTTTTTTAAAAAACTTAATGGATAATATTTGTCAGAAGCTATATAGAATTACTTATTTAGTTTTTTTTAGGTTATTTGATCCAAAACTTAAAATTATTTTACGTTCTAATCTATAATTTTTTTTGCTTATTTAAATTTGCAAAAATTACAATAAACGAAAAAAAATACTTAATTTGAAGATTACCTCTACCGAATTATTAAGGGTGAGTGAGATATTCTGTAACTTGACTAGTAACCCAATATAATTACAATCAGAGAAAAGGGAGATTGGAAGGTGACTCACCTACCTACCACCACTAAAAGCTAAAGGTTTAACTAAATCACCTCAGCTTTCCACATTCAATAATTGCGGAGGGATTGTACAGGATGCTCGAAAGAGACAACTTGTCTTGATTTATCTGAGAAAGGGCTTCCTGAATCCATCAATAGGTAATGTCCACTTCCAATTTTGCCCAACAAAACCTTACGTTGTTGAACCTGGGCTCTGATTCCTCGCCATCCAGATGGAATAGAGGAACGTGGATGGAAGAGTTTGCCAAAGGATGATCATTAATTTGTTCGAATCTTTGGAGAACTTCCAGCCTGACCACCAATTTAGAAGATCTGAAACCGAACCTGGAGTCGCCCATTGGACCTTCCATGGAGCAAGAAATTTGCACCAGAGTTCCCATACCTTTGGGCAAAGGATGACAAGATGTTCTTGAGTTTCCAATTTTGTTGAACACAGAAGGTGCACAGAGCCTCCTGCAAACAAAGCAAACCCATGAAGAAAAGTTTAGCTGCCACTTTGACCTTCCTTCTCCAGGCCAGCCAACAAAAGAATTGCACCTTTGGAGGGGGTATATCGAAAGCCAAATGCACCAAGGAGGAGGGCTGCTCATATCTGAGTTTGCATTCTCAATTTTTCGGTACAAAGGCTGCACTGAAAAACACCCTTCCCCCTTATTATTTGCCCAGATTAATATGTCTTCCATCTCTCTGAGATTTGGATTCCTGCACTGAACCATATATTCTGAATGTGTATGATAACTCTTCCTTCTCCCAAGAGTATAAGGTTCTTCTGAATTGTAGAGCACGCTGAACATTGTTATCAAGAAAAACTGCAGCTAATCTTATCTCCTTATTTGAGCAGACCCTGAACAATCTAGGGAAAATAGAACAAAGAGGGATACCAGAAGGTGCCCAAGTATCTCTCCAGAAGTTCACCGATTGACCTATCCCAATTTGTAATTTAAGGGAATTCGTATAAATGTCAAAGAATTGGAGTCTTTCCTTTAGTTTTAAGATTCCTATCCAAGGGCTAGAGCCCGAAGGCATTTTAACTATTTCTGGCTGCCAAGAATGTGGAGGAATTTTGTAAATGTCCCAAATCACTTTTCTCCACAAGCTGTTTCTCTCTCCTCCAAACCTCCACCACCATTTCATCAAAAGACAGTAGTTCATCCAAGTAACATCCTTGATTCCCAAACCCCCCCCCCCCCCAAACTTTTGGCTTTGGCGACTGGACTCCCATTTCACTAAACTCAGCTTTCTACCCTCACTTGACCCACCCCATAGGAAATTCCTCTGAAGGGACCTAAGTTGGATAGCGACTGCTGAAGGCAACTTGAAGAGGGAAAGGTAGTAAATAGGCAGACTACCTAACACTGACTTGGTCAACACCAATCTTCCACCAAAAGATACAAAACAAATTGAAATAACATTCAATAAATATGGGATACAAAGATATGTATGGATTGTCAATAGAATTGTCAGTAAAAAAAACCTCCCCTAAATATTGCATGATTCTTCCCCCCATTTTCACCTACACAGCCAAGTTAACAAGATTGTCCGATCAATTCTACTAGTTTAGTGCACTATTATAAGTCTTTGTTGCGAATTAGGATGACATTGATTTTTTTTTAATATTTTTCTACTTGGATCTATATTTTTTACTTTTTCGATTCCTCCTGTTAATATGATTGTTAATATTAATATTTTAGACGTAAAATTATTAAAAAATTAATAAATATAAATAATTCCTGCAGTTTTAAAAAAAAAAAATTGTCCAACCCACCCTAAACTTTTAGATAGAGAGGTTCAATATTATGCTAAGCCATAACTTATTCTTCACTCTGAGCAATGTAGGATTTTATTACGGTCCCTAATATTTGTCTTCTTGACTAAGTTTTCTTGAGGAGACTCTATGTAAATGAAACCTTCTTCTTCTTCTTCTTCTTTTTTTTCTATTTTTTTTTTTTTTTGGCAATAGGAATTGTGACCGCCCGCCATTGTTGAACATATTAGAAAAGTTAAAGCTGGACTTTCCATTGACCCCTGCTAGCATAGCGCAGTCCCCAAAGCCAGCTCTTTTTTAAAAACCAAACTTGAACGATTCGCACTCGACTTTGCTCAGCTCATTGACAAGTTGTAATCCTAAATTGCAGTGCTTTTGTAGGCTGTGTAGAAGAGTTATAAGGCAACAAGATCACTGTATTTTTTATTGCTCCGCGAAAGGAGAATTTTGTTAATCTTTGAAAGAAGATTACAAAGATTAAAAGGAAAAATGGTATCACAAAGGAAGACTCGCATTCCAACTATGTTGACATCCAGACATCCAACAATCATGCACCGTTAGGCACCGAAAAAGAAGGAAAAAAAAGATGACAAGATATCAACCTCAAAGAAGAAGCAAAAAAAATACAAGAAGCCAACATGTAACCCAAGTTGTCCCCCACTGTATTAATGCCGATCCAGAGCCCATAACATGAACACTCAACAGGGAGGTTTGGGAAAATTACGATGATATTAATCAAGTATATATTTAGCTTAATTCCATGATTCCCATTCATAATAAATAAACAAATCTTAACCCTAAGGGGTTAGTCAAATGAGAGCATAAAAGCAAATAAGAGACATACCATCCTAAGCTCGCGTGATTAGCTCCCATGCCACCGCTAGCAAAATCATTCAGAGCTAGAGCTAGGGCTATAAACGAATTGAGCTTTTTGCGAAAGAAGCTCAAGGATCAACTCAATAAGGGCATGTTCGAGCTCGGCTCGTTATAAGATAATAAGTCTGGCTCGTTAACATAGCAAACCGAGCTTGAGCCAAAATTTTAAGCCCATTTTTTAAACGAGGCAAGCTTGAGTTGTTAGAAGCTCAGCTTGAATAGTCTCCCAAACACGCAAAAATAATTGCAGAAATTTATTTTGCTAATATATATAGTAATTTGCACTATTTTGTTAAATTTTTCTTATGGAGCTCGAGTTTGAGATCAACTGGCCTCAGCTCATTTATGTTTATACTCAAGCTCGAGCAAATAGTTTGAGCTAGACTCGAGCTTGATTTGGTCCAATTTTAAACTACAAGAGCTCGAACATTTTAAAACTCGGTTCGATTCATTTGCAACTCTATAATAAATCAGTCAAGTTGTGAGAAAGAACCACAGTAATTATATTAGGCTTAAGATTTCCAAGAACCTGAATTTTCTCGGAAGTTTGAACATTTGTATCTTTTTCTAATCTCACCAACCATCTCTAGAAGGAAATACAGAGTATGTAAACAAAAGAAAATTGTTGATGACAAAAATGCATAGAAAGTCCCAAACAATTTCTCACCAATTTCTGGGCAAGACTTCCTGTAGTTATTAGTCCAGTTAATTTGTAAGTAACCCAGGTCCTTCATTGCATATGTAATTGTGTTATAAATAGGGATATCATCTGTTAGGGAGAATTTCACAGCAGACAAATGAAAGAGGTTCGGGGATTGCTGTCGCAGGAGAGGTGTCACTTGGATTAATGTCTTGTTAATTAAGGCATTAGCAATTTGCCAAGTGACATCTTCCTGTGACAGCACACCCCACAACCCCTCTCTCTCTCTCTCTCTCTCTCTCTCCACCCCAGGTTGTGAAAAATACTTCACCTATGCTTGCTAGCGATATGTACATATGCACACACGTTGTGGTCTTGTTAACGAATCTCTCAAGAGGATTAGTATGTAAAACTTGAAATGATGATTTTATCCTCTATAACCCTGGCTTTGTTTATAATTCTAAGTATCCTTCCAGATTTGATCTATTGTTTATAATTCTAAGTATCTTAATCATGTTTTTTGTCTCTCTTTTTAGGCACATGGAATCCGCTCCGTGCAAGATCACGCACTTCAGTCGGTGAGATCAGATGGCCCATTTGCTACTATGTTGGTGGGCTCATGTGTAATGTCAGGCAAATTTGTGATGGCCATATTCATATTTTGTGATAAGCCCCTAAATTTGTGATAGCACTGTATAATTTTCCTGGCATGATGCCGGTCATATGTAAAGTTTTTTTTTTTTTTTTTTCAATAGACGAGATATTTAGTTGATTTTGAGATTACCGTCAATTTAATACCGACTAGTTTTTTGAGAGATTAATCCCACTATTCACTTGTAGAAATATATAAAATTATTGACGTTGATCTGTTAATTTGTTTTAATTGTTTTTAGGAATTTCAATAAATTTCAAGAAGAACCCTCACTTTTGTCCTTGGTTAAAATAAAAGATATATGAGAATATTACATTTTCCTCCCAAAAAAAAAATTTGAAATCCAATGAGAAGAGACCGCTGAACAAATGACTTTAGGGTTAAAATTCAAATTAGACAAGAACGAGAAGACTGTTGGAAAAATGACTTTAGGGTTTAAATTCAAATCAAACGAGAACAAAGAGACGACCATTGAACAAATGAGTTTTAAAATTTGAAGTTGAACATTGGACATATCCAGAGAAGAAATGTATTGTGTCACACGACTTTACTTTGTGACGTAAATCATTGTCGTTCTTCAACTTCAACACTGAAACACGTGACTTAGAAATACTCTACTGCGTTCAATGTTAGAATTAGTGCAAAGAGAATTTTGAAACAAAATAAGCAATTAAACCGAACTTCCTCATTAAGATTAATCTTATGTCAAAACTAGTCTCGCAAAAATCTTCTTGTTATGATATTAACAAGTACAGAAAAAATACAACTCCTTTCTTCCCTTCACTAGACGGATATTTTTGACAACTGAACAGAGCATTCGGGGTCGGGGTCGTGGAAAACAGTTTAGCAGTCGGTCCCTGGTCTAAACTGCAGATGGTTCTTTAATATGCACAGCAAAACCAAGAAGATCAAATCTCATTTGTCTGTATATTTCCAATCCATCTCCCAAACTAGTATCAAGTTAAGATTTTCTCGAGCTTCAATGAGGTACAAATTTCTATTTCTCCAGGTTAAACATACTCATCGTTCACTACAGAAATACAAAAGAAATTCAGTTTAAACATTTGAAGGGTTCCAGGAGTCAAAGATAGACCATACTACAAAGACCGAAAAAAAACCCCCAAAATATAGCAAACTAACAAGTCAAGATAATTCATAAACCGTCTCAATGAAGCTGGAGGGTTTTAGAACAATACTCCAGAGGACAATGGTTGTACCCCACTGAAATACAGATTCATAAAAATAGCCTGTACACATTTCTCCCTTAACATTAGATCTCTCCATGTTCCTGATTCCATGCACCTCCTCCTTGGGTAGAATCAGATCAACTTTCTAGGGCACCCAGAGCCTTCATGTCCTCTAAGAAGGCTGTGTACGAGTCATCAATACTTTTTGGTTTTGGTGCTGATGAGGAACTAACTGACTCGGGTTTTGCAACAGTTGGAGCAAGTGCAGGCTTGATGGCAGCAGCTGGTGCTGATGAGAGAGATGGCTTTGATTTTGTTTTTGGAGCAGCTGTCTCTCTCCTCACGCGTACTGATGCAGGAACCTGTATTCAATGAGAAAGTTGAACTTCAGATGGTAAAATACTAATGTCAAAATACGAGTTGACGAGAAATTAAACACAGCCATTTTTAGTACCTATCGAAGAAAAAAAAACACAAAAACTCCAAAATGAACTGGAGTCATTTCCTTCGTTTCTTTAGGTATACTGTTTTTTCTGTCTTGATAATACTTCCATCTTTTATTCATCAACCAAAAAGGTACCAAGGGGAGCCAACTTGGACAAAAGTAGTGAGGGGATAATACCCCTAGAGTAGAAACAAAACCAACTTGTGAGTATGCTGACTCTTCACCAGAAGAAGAGAGCCTGAGGGAAACTGGAACAGGTTAATGAAGAACATAACTCTCCATCCTATGGAAATTGGAATGCATGTCATTAGGGGTCAAATCGGTTAGGATTGGTCGGGTCAGTTTTTACGCGTATGCCGGACTGAACTGATAGGTTCAGGGAGAAAATTTAGGAGACCAATCCCAACCGGAAAAAATTGAGGACCAGCACTGGTTTGGGGTGGTTCGGTCTGTTCAGAATTTCGGAAAATTTGGGGATTTTGTGCTGGGCTTAAAAATTATTTGGGCCTACCATAAGTGGGCTTCAAACAATTTGGACATAGTAATAATGTTCGGGCCATGAAAAAAGAGTAACAATTTACAATTCATGTACATGAATCTTACTATTAAATGGGCTCAATGGCATAAAACATATAAACTAAACTATCGGTTCAATTTGGTTGGCCCAGATTTGATTTGCAGAGAACCGGGACCAAACCGATAACCAGATTTTTTTCCCAGCAGAAAACCAAAACCAACCGAAATAGAATCTAGACCTGACCAAGCACCGAAAATTCTAATCGTTTTTTTTTCTTGTTCGGTTCGGTTTGGTTTTTTTTTTTTTCACCCCTACAAGTCATCATTCAAATTTAGGAAACGTAGGTGGGAAGTGTCGAAAATAAGTAATATGCACATGGGTGGATATGGGATGCGTGTCTAGTTCTAATTGGAAAGGAACCAGGGCCCTTTGGAGAGGAAGGAATGGTCTCTTTTAGGTTGGCATAATAATTTCTCGTGCGCACGGAAGGGCAACAACCTGCAATTGGAGCTCAGCCATGAAGAGAGCACGCTTTTCGCTTCAAACACGGTTCTAATCTAGCCAAAAACCAAATATGCACAGGCAGAAAACCTGCCCACAGCTTAAACTAGCTCTCTCCTTTTTATAAAGTGAAACAAACTTGTATACTGAAGTCAGAGAAATACAAGAAGATAAGAAATACAGGGTTCATAATGACACCATTTATATTTGAGCATTAACCAACTTAGATGCCTAACTATTACCCTACACCTCCCACATGCCAGCTTGATGCAGCTCAGCAAAACTGCCTCACCATCTAACAACTAAGCGCACTAACCACTTCAGCTGCACTTTCAGCTGAGCTTCCACATTCACTAGTGTTTGCAGTTGACACACTTAACATCCCACATTTCAAAAGTTCTTTTGTTCGGCTTTCAGCAAAGATCCAGAAAACATCTGACAACATCAACCAGGTTTCCCAGATAACCTGCCCGATCGATATGACATGGGTAAGGGTATGGGATATGTTAATGTGACCCCCCTACCAAATTTCAAGTTTCATCACTTGGATCCTCTAGTTATTGTTACATTTGAAGGGGAAAAAAGCTCATATCAGCTATGACAGGCCCATTTTTAGACTTATATGCTAGATGATTTAAACCATATTACCTAACGACATTGTAACAAGGCCAGCAGTAAACGGGTGCTTTGGTCCCCCCAACCCCAGGAAAGAAGCAATAAGCACTTTTCTTGATTATTCTGTGGAAACAAAGATTTAAATGACATCTCTCGGCCACTGGTCCCAGGAGAAAGGCAGAAAATCATAACCCAAACAACTAATTCAGCATTGGGGGACTCTAGATACTCTGACGCAACTCTCTATTACTAGCCTACCCACTTCTTCCCTACTCCTCTGCAAGAACTCCTACGCACGTCTAACATAATTTGCCAACTTCCCTGCCAAACTAGTTGACTACAATCCATCCATCTTTTTTGCTTTAATTACATGCAGGGAAAAGAAGAACCAAAATAAAAGGCTACCTCAAAGCAAAACCCCATACGAAACTACTATAAACCATCTTCTTTAGAGACCTGCAAACTCTAAAATCTTGGCCTGCAGTCACTTTTGGAAAACAAATCTGCTATTGGCCTGATTCCCTATGGACACGCAACGTATATTACAATTTTAAAGCCTGTTCCCAAGTCTAATGAAAGTGAAAGCGGAAGTGGAAGAGAGAACATAACCCTAACACACATTGGCTTTGAATTACAAATTCTCACTTGCCATCTAAGTTAACAACCTAGTCTACTGGAAAGGTTGTTTTATCAAGACAGAAAAGCATGTGTGTCGCCAAGTCTACATCTGCAACAGCATATTAAGATGACCCACGAAATAACAATGCAATATACTAATAAGCAGAGGAACTAACCATTGATGTAAGTTCTGGAGTGTGCTGAGCTAGTGGCCTCTTAACAACGGTAGATGCAGCCGATTTGATATATGACGGCTTTTGAGGTACAGTAGGCCTTGCAACAAGATCATCCAGTAGAAAAGGAGGAGGTCCAGGTGGAAGTGGTGGTCTCATCATGGGAGGTGGGCCAGGGGGAGGACCAAACGGTGGCCTTGGAATTAGAGGAACCATCATTCCCGGGGGAACAGCTTGGCCGGGTAATCCAGGAGCAGATAATGGTGGCCGCATCTCAGGTGGAGGTGGGGGTAGCGGGAACCGTGAAATTCCTGGGGGTAATACATCAGGCTGTAAAGTTGGGACTTGGGCATGCATAGGTATCACAGGTTGTGGCCTTGGAGGAGGTGGAGGGGGAACCATTTTAGAAAGATCTTTGGTCCCTGAAGAATTTCTAGCCTCAGATTCAGATAGCGCAACTTCAGACTGATCATTTGCCAACTTCAATGGCAACCCAGGAGGTGGAGGGGGTGGAGGGAGCATAGCAGGTGCCTGCAAGAGAGAGATTATCTCTATTTTTTAGACAAGCAAAAAGTTCATGTTCACACCAAATGATACTTCTCTGTTTCAATCCACAACATTTTAGACAGAACTTCATGTTTCCACGGGAATCACATGGTGTTTCCGTCCAAGTGAATGGGGAAGAGCTTACCTGAGCTGGCGGCTCGGAGATTGGATCATCTGACTTTGCAGTTTGACTATTCTCCCTTTCAGTAACCCCAGTGCCAGGTGGAGGTGGCTGTGTAGACTGATGGAGAAGGGCTGGTGGAGGTGGCAAAAGGGGAGAGCGAGTTGCAACATGTTCTTTGGGTGGGGGACCCGCAGGTGGCGGCGGCAAAGGAGGCGGAGGCAATGAGGTCGACGAGTCAGCCGTGGCTGGCTTTGGTGGCATAGGAGGTGGAGGAGGTAAAGGCAAAGATGCAGGGTTAATTGAATCATCTCCAACAGGTGCATCATCAGTATGAGGCATTGGAGGGAGAGGTGGAGGTGGAGGAGGGGCAGCCAAAGCTAAATCCTCAGATTCTAAATCCAATGATGATGCAGCACCACTTGATGATGCTGCTGACAATGGAATTCTTGGTCCTGCAGATAAATGCCAAGACAGGATTAGAGAGAGAGAGAGAGAGAGTACAGCAAAGACCAGCAGCATATGGAATACCTATTGTGGATTTAAACATAGGAGGCTTTCCAGGTGGTGGTGCCCCAGTAGGATTCAATGTGGGGTGATAGTAAACTGAGTCCTGCGTTGGTAAAAACATGTGAGTTATGAATAAGATGATATTATGGTACATGGGAAACTTAATTAGATCTTCGTGGTTAGGCCTTGGAGCACTTCACCGCCATAACTGTTTGAAATAGCCATTTTGCCCCATACTAGTTTCACCTCTTTGCCATTGCCCATCAAATTAACAGAAATTGTGCCACGGACCTATTTTGAATTTGGCATGACAAATCCCTCCCCTCCCTAGCCACCATCAGCAACCCCTTTCCAATCCCTTACCATCACTCTCTCTTCTTCCCCTCTCAATGTTGTGTCTCCTCCTGCCCCAATCACACCACTGCAAAACCCCTTATGCGAACACGCACAAATAAAGGTTCAGACTTCAAAATAGTTTTCCAAAATCACTAGACTCATCTTAAACATTGCGAACCTGAATCGCTATCCAATACTCAAACCCGTTTCCAATTGCTGATATACATGTCCCTGTGTGTATCTACAAATGTATACGTATACATACACAAATTCACAAGTGCATTGTAAATCTTTGGGTATATACATTTAGGTAAACAATGAAAGTACGTAATAAATAACTAACCTAAGTGTAAATGTCGTTTGTATCCGTGTATGCAGAAAGATGGAAGGAAAAAGAGGATGGTAGTGTGAGCAATAGGGAAAACTAAAAGTCTTCCCATTTTTTTTCATTCATTGAAAAGCCATGGAAGATTAATTGGTGATTTGATAGGGGTTGATTAATTTGCAACACTAGTTATGTTAATAAAACTAATATGTTCCTAGGTTAATATTTTTAATTCTGAGCCACAATATTAAGATAAGAGATACAAGGGGCGTACGAGAAGAAAGGGGACAGGGAAAGAAGAAAACATAGAGTTCAAGTATATCATTTTAAATGTCACTAACGGAGTTAGCCTTGCATTTTAGACCAAATGTTGAAAACCGCAAGGTGGCATAGTGGCTATTTGTAAATTCCAGGGAAGTGAAGAGCCCGACCATCCACAACAGGGTGACATTTTCCCATTAGTAACTGAGTGGGTAAGAGACTACCTCAGGTTTTGGGTGCTTGACTCTTTCTTCTTCCTCCGCATTCGTCCGTCTTCGGGGAGGTCCCAAGTGACTAAATCAGAAGTAAAACAAATATACTTTGTAATGAAAACAGATAACTGGCTTATTGCACAAAACAACAAAAAGAAACTACTAAATCACCCCTTCACCTGAACATAACTGGTGCTTCACCCTTCTCCCGCATTTTTTCTTCATATTCCTGCTCAGAGAAACCAGGATGATTGTGATCATCACATACAGAGTCTCAACAATGTTAAAATGCAGAAAACATTAAGTCCCGCAACTTAATCATAGGACATATAAGATAGATAAACGAAAATAAAGAAAAAAAGTTGGTTGCCAATTGAGGTAATTGGGTAAATGATCTGATAAAATACAGCACAAGCTCTGATAAAAATTAAAAAAAATACAACACAAGCATCAAATAACACCTCAATTTTTCTCGTTTCTTACAGCATCCTTTCACGGAAGTTGCTACATTTCAAAAAAATTCAGCCACAATTCTCTTCGCTACTGTTTCTTTACCAGTCAACACTCTTGTGTAGTATGGATGCCTTTGAAACCAAATTCAAGGGATAGTGGCTTCTTACTGTCATGAAGCCTGCTATTTGATTAACCTATTATCGTTGTTCCAAATATTTCTCGAAAAGGCAGACATCACCAGCCGATTTTGGAGATTAAAGAAGTACCAGAAGTTCATCCAAGCGCAGAGGAAGTGTGTCATCATATTATAGAGAAAAAGTGTAGGGTCCAGTTCCTTTGCCTGCAAGGCCCTGAAAACGGCAATGTAAGAGATCAATTTCCATGTAAAGCAAAGTTTGATACACCTCAGGCCCCTCAACCAAGAAATGATACATCCCTTGATCTTTCCCTTTCTCCCTCTCTTCCTTTGTCTTTCTCTTCTAGTGAAACTCAGTAAATGACTTAGAAAGAGGCAATCTCCCACAAAACAGAAAGAAATTTGTTCAGACTCGTCCCACATACTACATCCTAATACTATCCACCGAGTAGTTTAGCATGAAGAGGAGAATAGGAGAGACTAGAGGAGTTTAGAGAACAATGGAAAACAAAATGCCAACTTATTATGGTCACAACGAACCAAAACATTAACCACGATAGAGCCATTCTCTCTTTCTTCTTCTCCCACCTTTCAGCCTCTCTCTTTTGTTTTCTTCCCCTAGCCAAATGCCAACTTATTACTACTATTCAGTATTGACTATTAAGTCAAGTCTTTGCAGTGGAGCACAGTTCAATTCCAATTCAGTCACCATGAACTAGACTCTTCACATACACAAGCATCTCCAACATCAACATCATGTGAACTTGCATAAAAGCAGACCTAGTATTTTAAACAAAAAGTCAACCAATCTAGGAAGCACAGCTACAACAAAAATGTTGTTATACGAGTACCTAGTACATATCAGTACAGGTACGACAGTGTAACATACCATGTTTGTTTTTATATTTCGACAAGGTAAAGCTCCGATAAAGCACGTTTGTTCCCTTAGATATTTGGATGTACAACAAGCTTAATACTGCCAACTAATTCCAGTTTTTCTTTATCTACATGGCTTCCTTCTATTTGTGGTCTGGCATCTATTCAGTTTCTCATTGTTCTTCAGTTTCCCAACTGTTTAAACAACAATTGGAGAACTAGTTTGAAAGGGCCAACACAAAAAAACTGAGCATGGAAAGTATAGGTCCAGCAGTAGAGGTGGGAGATCTATGAATGAAGAAGACCATGCTAGTCTTTGCAGTTAAGGTTCCAAAAAAGAAAAAATGGAAAGATGATGGATCACCAAATTTATATTCAATCATTTCAAATGACTACATGCACTCATACTCCAAGTCCAAGGGTACATTCAGTTCGAGGGAATAAACATTGGAATGGAGTTGTGATTCCAATAGAATTCTTATTCTTATGTTTTGTTCGTTCATCCATAAATGAAGTAATGCTCATTCCAAATTGAATCATCATTCACCTAAATAAAGGAATGATAATTCCACACCAAAAAATTAAAGATTGTGATTCCACTCCTTTCTTATTATTGTTGACACACTAAGATTACTATTGACACACTAAAAATATTACTTCCACACAAACTACAATACTGCCGTACCAAAATACACTATTACCGCACCAAAATTCAATAATATCAAACCAAAATTACTACTTCCACATCAATATTTACTAATGCCACACCAAAATTCTACTTCCACGCAAATATTCACTATTGTCACACCAAAGTTACTACTCCCGCACCAAAATCCACTATTGCCACACTAACACATTCCGTAAAAAAAATAGTATATTGAAGGGAAAATAAGAATGATAATGGTTACCCTGAGCAAACCAAACATGGAAATAGGAATGGATATTCCAATGTCATTCCATTCGAACATCAATTCCATTACTATTTTCATTCCATCCTAGTGAACCAAACGCACCCTAAAGTCAAGGAACATTTTCTTATACATTTTGGGAGAGGGATAACACTGCACCTAAGAGTGACTCCAAAAAACATTGCTGAGATGCAATGGAAAGTTGAAGCAGCTGAGACGAGGGTAAAGATGGCTATGCTTAAAGAGTTCCTCTGCTGCCATTTGTCAATTTACTGCAAACTATTAGCTTACTATCACTTTCTTTGTTTATTGGCTTGCTTTGGTGCTGTCATGAATTGGATTTGACATTAACAATTTGATGAATGTAGTCATGTGTTTGGTATTGGCGATGAAGTAGGTGCTTTATATTGACTAGACCAAGTTCAATGTGCACTTGATTTTGTTTTAAGTTGCTAATGCTATGAATTGCCAAAAATGTTTCGTAGCTACCGTATATAATAACACAATTATCAGTACATATACTTCACAGCAACCAATTAAATGCAAACCTGAAGCAGCTTCTTGACAAGCTCTACTAATCAAGCTTCACTGGACATTTTCAGAACCACCAGAAACCTTACAGCACCCTCAAGCCTCCACTTAATTTTTTTTTTTGTTCAAAAAAAAAAAAACAATTTTCCACTAGTTAAAGTAAAATTGTCAAACAATTCATTTAGGGAAAAAAGTAAGGCAGAAAGACTGTGCAAGACACATAAACAGAGTTTATAGCACATAAAAAAAAAGCTCCTGTCAAAGGATCAAAACCCATACGAAGTCTTTGTAAGAATGCAATGGAAGGAACTTCCTTCATAGCCGAAAATGTTAAGATCTTTTGTCAATGTTTTCAGCCTTAGACTTGCATCTATTTGCTTAAGGGCAGAAGAATTTCCATTCCAAACACACAAAGGAGACATAAAAGAAGCAAACCCCAATCCAAGCATGCTCAATATCCTTACCAAAAAACAATGAAAGCTATGTTAGCAAGCATAAACCCCGTGATGCAATACGGAGTGGGAAGAAATGGAAAGGTCGCACACAAGGGCCACAGCTTTAAACTCAAATTCTCATTGATCAACTCTGAATAATACATCAAGAGAAGCTCTTAGTGGTATGTCTACCATTCTAGCGAGACAAGCAAACTAGAAACCTAACCATAATACCAACAAAAATCAATCATGAAAGAGATATCAGAATGAATCATAACACATGATTACGTAGATGCAATCCTTCTAAATATTAGGAATAGTGCTCGGTATATTTAATGGACCAAAATCATCTTCCTAAATATCAGATCCTTACGCTCCACATCACCTTAGACACAATAGAGTGACCTATAGTAGTCTTGAGGGTTGGGCTGAAAGGATTAGGGTAGTAGGGGATAGGTCCCTCTAGATTGTTGTTTTGTCTTGGGATGGAAGGACTCCTCATCCTTCATCCAACATACAAATCTAGATGTGGTATGGAAACGACAGGATTATACAGAATAGAGTTGGAAAGGGTGAAGAAGCCCTAAATGCAAATGCGAGGGGGAGGACCGCCGGGGAGGTGGCGCGGGGTAGGGGAGGGCCACAAGGGAGGGAGAGGAGGAGAAAGAGGAGGGGGAGAGAGAGAGAGAGAGATAGAGAAAAGGGAGGGGGTCGCGTTGTGGCCACCACGCTCGCAAACCCCGCCGGTGCACTCCGATTCTAATGTGAGCTTCATCAATTAAACACAAGGTTTAAAAGGCACAAATTATATTTCCCTCTAAAGTATTAAGCAAAACTAGACATGCCAAAACACAGCACCTAAGAAGCAAAAACACTTCTAAGAAAGTTTTGCAGATGTGGTGGATGTTGACTGTTGTTGGACACTCCTAAACACGTGGACATGAAGTGTCTCCAATTTACTTTTTTAACTTTTCCTGAAAAAAGACACGTTTCGAACAGTTGGGTGTGCATGTGAAGAAAATAACTTGGTCATCCATGATTCAAATTAAAACAACGTGCATATATATCATGACAATGCTGCCCCTCCTTTGGGCTTCTAAATTGTAGAATTTTTTAAGGCTAACCCTTCCAAATTGAAAATAAATGGTACAATATGGTCTTGTTTGGTAAGACTGCCTGTTTTCTGTTTTTTGTTTTATATTTTTTGTTCCACAATTTTTGCTTTTGTTTTTAAAAAATGAAAATAAAAAACTTGTTTGTGTTAACCTGTTTTTAGTCTTTTTTTGGTTTACAAAAAACAGAAACATGTTCGGTTTGCACAAAAAAAAATTCCAACTTTGTTTTTGGCATTCAATATTGCTAATAACTAACGAATTTTACTGAGAACACAAAGAAGACCAAAATATATTCGGCTTCTACTACTGTTCCAACCCTATTGCTCCAACCCCACTAATCAAGCACAACAAATCACTAAATTACCTAATTGACTCCTTAAGCATTAATTCCATTCAAGTAGAAGCATAAAGTTATTTCCAAAGTCAACAAGCAAGAAGAGTCAGTAGCTGGATTGAGCATAAGCAAGAGAGAAAACCAACACAAGCGAGTGAGTAGGAAAATTAGAAAGAAAGGAAGCATAATGTTATTGGTTTTATTCATACGACACTTGGCTAAAGTATAACCCTTTAGTCCATAAGTACTATAACGAAGCAACTGTTGTTCATCCGACATGATCATACAAGATTACAAATTACTCAAGATGATCATTCGGGGTGAACAATAATTGGTAGTTGGATGTAAAAAATACCAAAAAATTTACTAATAGCAAAAAAAAATTTAAAACTTTAAAAAATCGGGTACCGGTCGGTACAAGCCGATATAGCCTATACGGCTGGTATTGAGAACGGTATGATATTAGAGGCACTTGGTACCATTTTTACGCTAAAACAATGCGTACCGGCTGGTACTGTATCGGTACCCTTGGTTCCAACCCAAGTCAAGAAAAAATCTCAAAAACTTAGAATATATTCGGCTTCTAACACAAAAGAGACCAGATTCTCCGAACAAAGTGAGATGGGTTGAGTGGGCACTGAATTGGCCGAGGTAGATGGAGATTTGGTAGATAAGTGATAGATCGGATGTCTAATGGAAGTATGGGAAGGAAGAGAGAGCAAGATGAAGGAAGAGATCGAAGAGCATACCTAGTTGATTTTTAAAAATAATGAAAACCGTTTTTTTGAAAATAAATAACTTCTCACTTTCCTTAATTTCTCTTTTTTTGAAAATAATGAAAACTGTTTTTGATTTTTTGTAAGCAAAACATCAACACAAACATATTTTCTTCTCAAAAAATAGAAAATTCAGAAAATAAAAACAAAAAACAAAAAATAAAATGATTTCCAAACATGGCCTAAGTAATCAGATTTTTCAACCCTAATTATTCTCTAAACCCTACTTATTCTCCATATTTTAATTAGCTACTTCTTTTTCGAGTATATATATACATATAGTGCATGAATATGATTGCTTACCAAAACAATACACTACAAATGTATCTTTAGGAACGATTTGCTTTTATCCATGTATTTATACAAAAGCATCTCTGTTGCGTCATGTCGGGATTTTTCTTGGAATTGTTGCGGCAACAGGCATGTATCGTGTAGTAGCTTCCGTACTTTGCCTTCAAGCATAAAATTTGGCCCTTAGGTTAAACTTAGGCCAAAGCAAAGCTAATGATGTGACGTAGTCCTTTCAAGATAATTTTTTGGCTGCTATTACTGCTTTAAGATAGACAACAAAGCCAATAGAAGTGTAACTATAAAGGTAATTACCATGTAAAATTAAGATCCATGTTAAGCTCTTTTGTAAGAACTCATCGAAAAAGGTTCTTATATCCTTCATAAAGAGAAACTGTTCTTTCAATGTATTAGTTGTCAAATTTCGCCATTACCTTCCTCTTCTTAATGACAAGGTTAAGTGTGTCTTCAAGCTGCCTCTTCTTGTGTTTTCTTGCTTTATCCAAAGCACCATCTGCCTCTGCAGAATTGACATAAAGGCCATGTTATCTCATTGGAAAGCTACTCAACAAAGCTGGATATACAACGTAACGACTGCAAAAAGCAAAGAAGAATTTGAGATTGCAAAGAGCATCCAAGTGTACGTAGATTATTTCCAAGCCCCGACAAGAATGTTATTCAAAAAAATTATATTTCTCACCAATTTTTGTACTTTTAACTTTAGAAGGTAGCATTGTATCTTTACGAATTTGTAAATCAGTGGTAGAGCCTTAGGATAAAAGGTAGTCGCTCAGCAAAATTAAATTAACTGCACTCATCATGGCAAACTATAAGAGAAAATGGTTAGCCAGCCAAGACCAACAACTACTGGGAGAGCCATGGTTAAAATGAAGGAATGAAACCAACTCCATTTCCAGGGGTCAATTAATTACAACGTGCAAATCGTAAAAGGAACACCTACATCAACTATACATCAAAACCCTATCCAAAGGCTTCTACAACACTTTAAAATTGGAACAAGAATGGCATTTACTGCACCCAAAAAACATAAAAACAATAATCTACGGCTTAGGCAGATAATTACCTTAGCCCCCCACCCCCCCCAAATCCACATCCAAGACCAAACGTAACAAACACCAAGTCTTTCACCTACTTCTCCTCACTCAAGGTACTCTCCATCAATGGAAGATTGAATCATTTTTCTCACTGACCTGTCAATAAGGATTCCCAATTTTCCACTGCTCTCAATCTTCCCTACTCCAACCTCTTTAAAAGCCAAGGCATACTGTCGTTGCCACTATTCCACCACCACTTTCTGTTTTATGAATACCGGATTGGCATCACTCAATTAAAACCGTGCCATGTAAGTGTGGACATATATCCCCTAGATCTGATTATGCAAGTTGCAATTGGAGTTTTTTTCGGGGGAGTATATAAATAGGAGTTTTTCTGCACAATGATAACTGTAATTTTTGTCTTCTTGTCTAAGCTCAAATTGTTTGTTGCGCATGCAAAATCTTTCTTCTTTGCACCTGATTTCTCAAAACCTTTTGGCAAAATGTGCCTCGAAAAACTGTGCTTGCCATGCACAAATGCACAATAATACAACAGTACGCTTTTGGTTAACAAAACTAACAAGGCATTTCTCTAAATGTACTATCTACCCCCACCAGTATATTTTTGTCAAGAGTGGCTAAAAAGCATACCAAATTTGGGTAACACTAGTATTTCTAAAAACAGGAACTGAAAAATGAGAATGTGCCACACGGTTTATATAGAATAGAACAAAATTGCAGATCTTCAATTGCTTGCACTTTAAGATTGATATAATTTACAATGACTGTATTTTTGTATGAAGCATGTGTCCCTAACTGGATCCTTTTTGTGAATTTAGTTCTCCTGCTAGAATTCCAATTCTTTCATGTGCAAAGAATATTCAATTGTGGTAGAGTGATTTTGTTCAGCTTCATTTTCTTTTCTTTGTAACAACTGAGTTTTAATCATCGTATGTTTTTAGGTGCTTTGAATTAGTTCTTCTTCAGGAATTATGGTGTTTAAACGTGAACAGAAACTCAATTTAATTTTGAGACAGAAAGAGAGAGATTTCGAAATGGCTTGCATTCTTCATAGAATAAGAATTCGATTTCTCTCAGTTTTTCACTCTTACACATGCAACCAGAATTCGAATTCTCTGTGTTTTTCCCTTGCTATCTATTGCAACTTTTGTATTCCTTGCTCCCTTTCTTGGATGTGGGGAGTGTTGCCATCAATAAAATAGGCGGCCATCATGATCTATCCCTTCTTGAAGCATGATAAAAGGTGGCCAGTTAACATGTATTTTATAATCAGCTTCCTTTGTTGTTGACATTTAGGTCCCTTTTTAAATCTTATGAACACAATTAGATAACCAAGTGGGAACATCTGATTTTAGATTAGCACCATCTGTCATATCTAGGTTTCCAAATGCCGCTTGTCCGCCATCAGTATATAGTTCATCTAGCTACAGATGCTCCTTGAAACAAAGTTCTTCGACAGAGTACGACTTTCACTGAGAATCTTATGGCTCTGCTGCTTATTTTCATGCCCACAATCTTATTCTTAGGACATAAAATTCTGGGGATCTTTGCTTGGAAAGTTAAAACCATTTCCCAGCACCTGATGAAGTGCAATGGAAACCAGCTCCCATAATTGAAGTTTCGGAACTTCGTTTATTGAAGTAACTCAAATTTTGTGAATTCATTTGAGAAAAACTGTGTATTTATTATGTCATACAGATGCTTAGTTATGTTAACAGCTTGGAAATAGTTATGTCCTTTTCTCCTTCAAAGTTTTTTGTCTCACGACTGCTACACATATATACAAGGTAGACATAATTTTCCATGTCATGTAATTTCATTTCTACTAAATTGCCATCGAGTGAGGTATGAAATTTGTACTCTTACATGCACGATGCATTGGACTCTAAGATGCAAAGTAAACAATATTAGGTCAAACTTCTGCTCTTTCTTTTGTTTAACCTTCACATTTCCACTACCCAAAACAATAGGGCCCGAGTATGTTTTTGTTAGAATCCTGTATATCTTTGCTATATTCGTCTCTAATTCTTTTCTTGTTCTTATATTAGCAGGCTTTTTTCATTTCTAAATCACAGAAAAAGGTTTAGTAAAGAGGCCACAAAGGAGGAGGATGGCAAAGAAGAATATGGTACTCACCTCTTCACAAGGTAGGCTATGAGTGGCCAAGTATGTGTTAGTAAATTGCGAGATTTTAGCTACACAAATAGAGGTGACTTAAAAAGAAGTCAAATATTGCTGTTGCGTTTTTTTTGTATCAAAGAAACAAACTTGGCAAAGCAAGGCAACTAATATCAAGAAGATTGTTTTCATAGGTGAAGAGAAAGAAACCATGACTCATTCTTTACTTTTGACCTCTTACCCTCTACCAAATTGTTGCTAACTTATTTGAACCATTTTTTTGCAATTCTTCCATATGGTTGGCCATCCAAATCTCGATCTTCATGCAAGAATGCAACAGTGACAATATTAGAGACCAATTTTTGTACAATAATGGCTTGAAAAGGCGAGGTGCTTAAATTTCCAAATTATCTGTTCATAAGGTGCAATTTATGTAGTGATGAGCTATCAGTCACATTTTGGATGGAATAAACATTTTAATCACCGACTAGGGATTTCGTCAAAACTAAGATGGGATTTGACTAGCATGAGGTGTAGAGATGAGGGAGGGATAGAACGTAGAGATTGTGGTAATAATCGTCTAATGATTCCCGTTATTGTGTTCCGAATCAGTACTATGCTTTGAACTCGTTCCATTATGCTATGGGGAAAAGTGCTTTTTTTCTCCATTGCTATGTTTTAGCCATCCTAATTTGTTGGCTATCCTAAAACATAAGTATCATAACTCAGTACCTATTATGCATGTACATATCTCACAACTATACTTTTGATATGGAACTTTTAAGTAAATATGAATGTAAATTATAGGTATTTCTTCTATCATCATTAGTTGCAAATCAACAGGCATGATCTATCGTGCGTAGCACATGGTCTTGACACCAGTTAAAGAAAAAACTAGTCCTCGTGACATAAACAACAAATGATTTCGTGTATGACATAAGTACTGAGAAAAATAAACCTAAATTAAATTGATAAGTACTATACAACAAGTAATTGGCTCCTGTGATTATTTCAGAAATAAAAAAAGTTTATAACATGATCCTGAAATGAATTATGAGCGTCGGAAAATTACTTACTCATCAGTTCTAGCTTATCAATCTGCTCCTTAAGTGTCTCAGGATCCTTCTTCAAAATCCCCACCTCCCGCACTTTCTTCCTTTCCTTTTTGTTCTGTTTAACAAAATGGGAAAAAGAATAACACAAATAATGAGGTCCAAAATCATAACATGCATCAAAAGCCTCAATGACAAAAAGATGTAAGACTTAAAGGTAATGTAAGATGTATGTAAGACTACTGCAAAAGCAAATCGAACCCCAGTGCACAAGCAAGCAACATAAATTAAAACTGAGTACGCAGTTTTATTGGTGTTCTATATTCATTCTCTCTTCAGGTAGTTGCGCCCAAAGAGGAGAGAGAAATAAGCTTGAAGTCCCTAAAGCTTAGGAATAAAGCCTCAATGATTAGATACTTATGGGCTATTAGCAAAAAGGTAGAGACACAAAGGTTAAAATGGATCCATGCTTTGATTATTAATCAGAACACTCTGTGGCACATGACACTACCTCAAGATTTGTCATGGACTCTAAGGAAACTGTTCAACATTAAGGAATTTGCTCATCCCCTTATCAAAAGTATAATAGGTAATGGCAATAATACTTTCTTATGGGCAGAGAATTGGCATCCTATGGGTCCTCTGTTTCAAATCTTTGGGGAAGGGGCTGTTAAGAGTCCAAGACAGTTCTTTGCAAGCCAAGGTATCTTCTATAATAAACAATGGAAACTGGAGGTGGCCAAGGCACAGAAACAAGTTCATTAGGCAGACAATGGATAATACGTCTAGCTCTTTCCTCCCTTTGAAAGACAAAGTGTGGACTCCAACAGTAAATGGAATTTCCTCTGTAATATCAGCGTGAAATGTAATACGAAGTATTGGACCACAAAGCTCCTTGGTTTTCTCTTGTTTGATTAAGTATAAAGCGCCAAAATGGGCCTTTACTTTGTGGTTGTGTTGCTTGGTCCATCTTGCTACCATGGATAAGCTACTAAAGCTGGGAATGATGATTGATCCAACATGTGTCCTATGCAACCAAGCTGTGCAAACACATGATCATCTGTATTTTACTGTACTTAGGAAATATCTAGTACAACAATATGAACAAAAATCATATCATAAGAAGCAAGGCTCCCTCATCAAATGAGTTGACTACTGACTCAAAATCTGAGGTGAGGCAGTTTTGGGATTGCTGTGACTAAGTTGGCTGCTGAAGCTACTGTTTACCACCTGTGGTTAGAAAGCAATGGCAAGAATCTTTGAAGGCAAAGCTACAGACTGCAGAGCTGCTCAAACTCAGGTGGAAAAAGTCATAATTCATATAATTAGTTCTTGGAAAAATGTGAATACTACACAAGAGACTAGGAAACTTTGCGTAGTTTGGAGTGTGTGTACTAGAATTCTTATGTCACTTTTGAGTAACAGATTGCGATTGTTGTGCTATAGATCATTCACGATTACGCCTTAGTTCTTCTGTAAGTTTTCTCGTTTTGGAGT
Organism: Arbutus unedo; assembly: GCA_014822125.1. NCBI lineage: Eukaryota > Viridiplantae > Streptophyta > Magnoliopsida > Ericales > Ericaceae > Arbutus > Arbutus unedo. Next base: position 4,007 of record JABCMJ010012392.1, on the reverse strand, counting down.
ATGTTGTTTTTCTTAGTTTAGGCCATAGAACCTCCAAGTGAGGTCTCCCTGGTAGTTGGACAAAGAGTCATACTCTTTTTTCTAAATGCTGGTTAGCTTTGGTTTCTTGAATAAGAATTAAAATTACCCAAAACATACATAAATTAAAAATGAGCACGTGATGCAATGGTCCACCGAATATCTACCGAACAGTTGAACCATGAGAGTACCGAACAATACAAGAATCTCACTGCAAACAAAAACCCAGTAAATAGCAAGAAGAAGTAAAAGGTAATGTAAATAGAGGTAATCACCGATTACAGTTCACAAGAGTTACACATTTAAAAGCTGGGAAAAAAGGCAGCATCTACGCGGAAGTAATAAAAATAACAGGAGATATGAACTCATTGTATGACATAACCATAACCAGCAGAATACTAGATGATTACACCCAAAACTGCACTCAAAAAATGAATTTTCATTGCCCAGTTCCTTTGATGATACACCTGTTGAATGCATGCCCTAATATGACAGGCTTTCTCTTCCAATTAGGGATAAAATTGGACCGCTTTCTAAACAGGAAACCACACCAAATAGTTGTACTACCAAGCAAGCATGAACCTTTCCCCAAAAATCCATAGGAGACCAATCCGAAGGCGAGTAGCATTTGCAACGAAATTTCCAGGAGACTAATTTTTAGGGCAAATAAACGAGCTCTGGAAGAACAAATTCGTATTATTTATCCACACAATCTACTGGCATACGCGATACACACCGATTATATCGTAAGACAACTACGTATGAGCAAAATAAAACCCTAAAAATTTGCAATAACGCTATACCCTTTTCAATTCCTTCTTCCGAAGCTCTTTGCGATAGGCGTCCGTAGGGTTCATGACTTTGCCTCCCTTTGTTGTCTTCATCTTCAAGTTTCTCTCTCCCTCCCTCCCTCTCTCTCTCTCTCTCTCTCTCTCTCTCTCTCTGTACGTATACGTATATTTATGTATCGATGATATTTTCTTCTTCGCTCTGGAGTCGAATTGCAGGCTACAGTGAAATCAAGCAAAGAGGAAGAGCATCTGGCTAGCGGTTTAATATCGGAAATATATATATATAAAAGATATGTATGGTTCCTTGTAACAGTGCATTAGGTTTTCGTGCTGTAAATGATAAATTATGTTCACCAGGACCTGCGGGTTAAGTTTGTTTCACTTTGATCCCTCCATCTCAAAAAGTGGATAACGGGAATAGGGCAATATCATGGGATATATATTTGAATCAGGTATCCATTGGCATTCGAAAAGTCTGCGTACACAGATTTTTCTAATACAAATGTATTTAAAATTATTAAATACACATGAAGTTTGATTTCTAAAATTATTCATTGGGATTTGAGATGGAGGATCTATTTCGTATGTAGTTATTATTAAATTATTTGTTTATCAAATTATTGAATTATATTGTTCTTAGTAGATTTTAATCTAATTAAGTTCATTTGGATTAATTTAATTTTGATGTGTTTTGATCACATTTACAGTTCGCTAGGAATGAGGGATTTGAATGAAAAATTTTATTTGATCCTGAATATCTAATGATGAAAATATCCTTAAAACTTAAACTATTTCATCTCACGGTAAAGTCAATTTTGTCTTTGCCTCAATCAACTAAACACTAACTTATTCTATCATCATTCTAGCTCAAGGAGCATCAAAAGTGGCCTTTAAATCAACAACAAAAAGTCAATAAAAACTACACGTCAAATAAGGCCAGAATATCTAATTGGACCTTTTCTATGTTTATAGTGACTAATTCCGATAGAAAAAAGAGTCCCTTTGTTGAAAAATAGAAAGGCATAGAGTAACTAATGAATCATATCCTATATCTTTCTATGTATATAAAGAGCGAGTTGATTCACTCTAGGGACTCAAAATTTTAAAATCAATAATAAGGAATTTTTTATTTTAATTTCAAATCTTTAATTAATGCATTAATTCTTTTTAAATTTGCATAATTAATTAAAATACACGATTTTGTACATGCTAATGGTATACCTTTTGGCGGTGGCAGGTGTTAGTGGCGGTAATAGTTAGTGACGATGGTGGTTAACAGGGTGATCGGCAATTTGGTGGTGACGGATGGCAATAATGCTTAGGAATGACAACGAGACGAATCGGGAGTTGATATTCTTGTTCCCGCCTCTAATTCCCAAATTTGTATTTGATCCCCATTCTCGCTCCGATCCCTGAACGGGGATTGTTTTGCCCACCACCCCCGCTCCGAACAGAGAATGGAGATCTCCGAATGAGGAACAGATATTCGAAACTGAAAAAAAAACTAATTTTTTAATTTAAAAAAATTAAATTATGAATTATCAAAATTTTGGAATGACTTTTATTTTCATAAAAAAACAAAAAACAAAAGAGAATAAAGCAAAAATCTTTTAAAATATTAAAAAACCAACTATAATAACTAATTAAAATATATAATTAAACTTAATACAACGTCTTTCCATAAATTTTGGTTCATAACAACAGCACAAAGAATCATTCAAAAACATTATTGACTTGTTGTATTTTTTCATCAATTCAAAAACATATTTTTATTCTCTTCCTTCTTACAAAACCTAAACCAATGTTAAAATAAGGTTTTAATATTAGGGTGGGGGACTAGGTGGTTAGTGACGAGTTGTAGTGATGGTTAGTGGCGGTGGTCAACAATGTTGTAAACATATTTTTTTTATAAAACTCTTTTGAGTGTATGCAGCGTTTTTAATTAAGTACATAATAACTACTTAATTGTTTACTCTTTATTTTTGTTGAAAACTTAAAGTATTAAGTTATTCAAAGTTTCGTTATCAAATCGACTTAATATCTTTTAAATTAACTTATTCTATTTTAAGTGCTAAAAATAAATTATCAAACAACTCTTTAGTCTTTTGTACGTATTTTAGTTTTACTTATTTGATATATTATCTACACGTTTAAATATATCTAATATATCTATTCTACTATATTTATATATAACATACATATCTAATATATCAATTACATATAATTTCTCTAGTTAGTTTTGTTAGTAGAATGAAAGTATATATTTATCTTGTTATTTGTTTAACTTGGTAGAATAAAAATACATATTTTTTTTTCTTCTTGATTTTAAACTTGCGTGACAATATTTTAATTTTTATGAAAGAGTTTCATGATGGTTGAAAGGATAAATTTTGAAAATATATGTTCTTAAAATTAATTTTGTTCATATGTAACCACTGAATTTAGAAAGAAAAAAAAGTTTTTGCTATTTTTTTTTTTTACAAACGAACAAATAAATTTTTATTTTCCTATAACATTTCTTTGTCGAAAACACAAAAAACAAAAATTTATTTTTTACTTCACTTCACTTTATTTTTTTTGAAAAGAATTTTCTCGTACAACTTTCATGATAACTAAACGAAACCTCAACGAGGGGACAAATCTTGCCGCCACAATAGTCATAACCAATTACTAGAAAACATTCATTACATCGAAGTCATTGCCGGAAACCACCATGATACCAACTGCAATACCAGTTTCATAGTCATATCCAATTGCATAGAAAAAAAATCTAGGAATATAATTATTCTGAACACATTCGAACACAAATTTATTTAGAATCGCTAGATGTACAAGATTCTATGTGCATTTAACGATTCCAAAAATATCTATACCTAAATGTGTTCGAAACCTTTGTATTCATAACATTACTCATTGCATAGTCATAACCCCAGACCACTTACATTTTCTTTATAAACCATCCCATCAGACAGACAAAGTAGTTCATAAAATTTCAACTTAAGTTAGTGCTTACAGATGACATCTGTAACACTTCACTATTTTGGTTAGTTAAAAAAAATCTACTTTTAAAAATATCAATTTTCCAAAATTTAGTGATTGAGGGGGTGTTTGGGAGCTTATTTTTCAGTTTTTCATTTTTAGCTTTTTAGTTTTTTGACTTTTTAGATTATAGTCAGAATGAGTTTTGAATTTAGGAAG
>JABCMJ010012391.1:0-11062 GCA_014822125.1 Arbutus unedo | reverse complement strand
CGGAGTTTTTGAGACGCTAGCAAAAATATCGATAAGCATTTTCAGGGTTTTTGAAACACCATTTAGTATTTTTAACAGCGGTATCGCTAGAGTTTGCAAAAACGCCGAAAAAAAGACTAGCAAAGATTTTTTCGACGTTCATATGACTTTTGTGGCGTTTAAAAATGTAAGGAAAACCTGATCTATTAAATCAACTAGGTTTAAGTAAGGGTTTTAACTCTATAATCGTGTAATCAAATCGTATAAATCCCAAAATAAATTCGTAAATGTTTTTCTCCATTAATGGGCTTCAATAGCAATTTGCCGATTCAGAATTCAAACAAGTCACTCGAGCAATCTCATACTCGCTCAGTCAGCTCTAAAAGACAAAGGTCTACTCAAATAGCTCGCTCGAGCGAGCTACCAATTTTTAAATTCTGAATTTAAATAACATAAATCTAAACCATAAATAGAAAATGTATAAATAATAATTAAAAACTACATTGAAAATCAGGGTCATTACAATCTATCTCCATTAAACAATTTCGTCCTTGAAATTTATACAGTATAGTCTAAGCAAAGAGCTCGGGGTGGTTTACCAAATCACACTTGTATACTAGTCAATTACAATGGAGATGTTACGTTGAGTTCTTTGCTTTTTCTCAAAGATGTACTGTTTGCATCGCAGTTCAAATTCAACTTTATTTTTGTGGATGGTCTTACAAAAGATTCTCACCTTACAGTTGGTTTTCTTTTTGATTGCTTCATGATTCAGGATCTTAGCAGCAAAAATATGATTAGTAAGGGTGAGAAGATTGAAGGCCTTTATGTTCTGGAGGCTGAAACTTTACTTTTTGATTCTACAATATACATAAAAAATTTGTCTTCTCACATGTGGCACAATAGATTTGGACATTTGTTCTAGAGTTGGATACTTTGAAAGATTGTTTACGATGTGATAATTTGCAATTTAATAAGACTCCTTGCTATGTTTGTCCTTTAGCTAAACAAAGAAAATTATCCTTTGTTTTTAATAATCATGTATCCATCTCCATTTGACTTGGTACACTGCCTATAGGAACTTTGTTATCGCAGTTGATTGATTGTACACGCTTCACATGGATATTTCTATTAAGCAAAAGTCTGATGTCTGATGTACTATTCCCAGGTTTGTCAATATGGTGGCAACTCAGTTCAATGCTAATATCAAGATTTTTAGATCTGATAATGCACGAGAGTTGGTATATTCTGATTTTTTCAATGACAAAGGAGTTCTTCATCAATTTTCTTGTGTGGACACACCACAATAAAATGCAGTTGTCGAAAGAAAACGTTAACATTTACTCATTGTTGTCAGGGCTTTATTCTTTTAGTCACGAGTGCCCATTCAATTGTAGACTGACTGCATCCTAATAGCCACATACATCATCAATCGAACTCCTTCACCTTTGTTACATCAAAAGACTCCTTATGAAGCTTTTCATCAAAATTCAATTGATTACTCATTTTTCAAAGTATTTCGATGTCTTGTCTTTGCTTCCACTCTTAAGGCTCGTCGAACGAAGTTCCAACCAAGGTCTAGAATATGTATTTTTCTCGAATACCTGCCTGGCGCCAAAGGTTACAAGTTATATGACATTCAATCAAAGGAGATTTTTATCTCTAGGGATGTCATTTTCCATGAGGATATCTTTCCATTCCATTATGTTATAGCTTCTGATACACTTATTGATCCATTTCATGACCTTGTATTTCCTATATATTCTCTTGGTATTTCTATTCCGCACAAAGATCCACCCACATTTGTTTTACCAAATTCATTCACTGTTCCCGAACACGTAGCCTCTGTTGTGCTTGAATTAGCTTCTTCTAATGTTGTCCATAGGCAATCTCTTCATGAATTTCTAAAGCTCCTTCTTATCTTCGTGATCTATTGTAGTTTATTATGTCATCACGACTTGCCCTTCTACGATACCTCCTATCCACTGTCTAAGTGTTTGTCATATGATTCTTTCTCTCCATTTTACAAGGAATTTGTCCTGATCATATCGCCTCATTATGAGCCCCAATATTACAATCAAGCTGTCCAATTTTCACAATGGAGAGAAGCTATGCAAGCAGAGTTAACTGCCATGGAATCCAACAACACTTGGACAGTCGTTTCTTTATCTCATGGCAAATACTCTATTGGGTGTAAGTGGGTTGATAAGTTTAAATATCATTAAGATGACACTCTAGAGAGATACAAAACCCGTTTGGTTGCTAAGGGTTATATTCAACAAGAAGGTGTTGATTTCTTTGAAACTTTCTCTCCCGTAGCAAAGTTAGTTAATGCTAAAGTTTTCTTGGCTCTTGTTACAAGTCAACATTGGCATCTCACTTGACTGGATGTTAATAGTGTGTTTCTTAATGGAGATTTATTTGAAAAAGTTTACGTGGATTTTTATTGCAGTTAGGAGGCAAATTTATCACAGGGAAACCAACTTGTTTGCAAGTTGCATAAGTCTATCTATGGCCTCAAACAAGCTTCAAGGCAATGGAATTCAAAATTTTCTCATGCTTCTGTCAAATTTAGTTTTGTTCAATCAAATGTAGATTACTCCTTGTTTACCAAAGGCTCAAGTTTCACTTTTGTTACTTTGCTTGTATATATTGATGATATAATAATTGTTGGTGATCTTAATAGTCACACAATCAATTCTCTAAAGAGTTTTCACCATAGCCAATTTAAGCTTAAGGATTCAGGACAATTGAAGTACTTTCTTAGTCTTGAAATTGTAAGATTTGCTCATGGTATGGTGCTTTCCCAATGCCATTATGTTCTTCAGTTACTTGAAGATACGAGCTACTTGGTTTGTAAACTTGTTTCTGTTCCTTTAGATCCTAAGGTCCAGTTGCATAGCAGTGATGGTGAACAGCTAATCCTTCTCGATGCTGCAAGCTCATTGGTCAATTGATTTACCTTACCATTTCCAGGCCTGATATTACCTTTGTTGTGCATAAACTTAGTCAATTTTTGGATCTTCCTCGAGCCTCCCAGCTGCAAGCAGCTCATCATTTGCTTTTCTATATTAAATCCAATCCTGGTCGAGGATTATTTTTCTTTACCAATTTTTCTCTTCAACTTAAGGCTTTTTTCAGATGTTGATTAGAGAGCGTGTTTGGATACAAGGAGATCTGTTATTGATTTTTGCTTCTTTCTTGGTGATTCTTTGATCTCTTGGAAGGCTAAAAAGCAAACCACCATCTCTAGGTCTTCAGCTGAAGCGGAATACAGTGCATTTGCTTTTACTGCTAGTGAACTTGTGTGGCTTCGGCAATTGTTACATGATTTTCAGCTCAATATCTCTCCTTCAGCCCGTTTGTTTTGTGATAATCAAGCTGCCATACACATCGTTTCTAATTCATTTTTCATGAACGGACAAAATACATTGAGCTTGATTATCATTTTATTCGGGATCGAGTTACAAATGGAGTTATTTGACTTATGCCTGTTCGAACTCAACGTCAACTTGCCGAACTTTTTGCAAAGGCTTTGCCATCTTCATTACTGCTTTCCCTTCTCTCCAAGATGGATGTTAGATGGTTATTAAGGATCTTCACAGTCGATCTTGGAGGAGAGTATTAACTCGTTGTTACGTAATTAGTTAGCTAGTTTACTTGAGCATCAGAATCTTTTCCCATGACATCTTTAATTTCAAGTACTTGTGCAACCAAATCATTTCTTAGAGTTACACTCACCCCACTTGATTCTGGATAAGTTTCAAAATATAACCACCGATCTTTATCTTAATAAGTAAGATTAATAGATGAATTATACTTAAATGAAGATTTTGTAATATCTTTTGAATCAACCAATATATTCACTTGGGCCTTTACTCCCCTCTTATTGTGATATGTTGGCTTAGGAGGCTCAATCTTTTTGTGGTAACAATCTCTCGCCAAATGATTTGTCCTTTGACATACGAAGTAAGGCCTCCTCTACATCTATTGGCCCTTAACTTTGTTATTATTGTGATTATTTTGGTGGCCATTATTGTAGTAATGTTGACGAGTCTGGTGGTTTTCGTTAAATCCATTATTTTTAAAGTTATGACCTCTATGATGAAAACTATTTTTATTGTTGAAGTTCCTAAACCTGCCATTATTGTTTTCATTCCTATTGATTTCAACTAAGTTCAATTTAGGGGAACTCTCAATTTAAAGAATTGGTGTACGTAGAGAGTTAATTACTTGAGCTATGGTTAAATCACCTTGTTTATGCTTAAGATTTTTGCTGAAAATGTTAGTGCTAATTTATTTATCAAAAATAACACCTTAAAATCTTCACTGAATATAATATCACATTTTTCTACTCCCATTAAATATTCTTGAAATTCATAATTTTATTACCCAAGCTAAGCATCCACTATTCTATAATTATTGAAATTTGATAAAAAAAAATACCTGAATACCTGCATCGGTTATTCTATAAATATTCTTGAAATTATTGAAATTTGACAAAAACATACCAGAATACCTGCATCGGTTATTCTATAAACAGGCTATAAAGTATTTCATAATTATATTTCAAGTACTACCCTGTCATAAAATTTACACACATTATTTATCACTTTATAAATCTGTAATTTATTTTAGTTTTAATAAAAATATTATTATAAATTCTGAATTTAAAAAAATATAAAAATAGCTCTAAAAAGGTTTAAATATATTTTAACTTGTCCAAACATTGCAAACTCATCGACTCACGAACGAGTTCACTCTGATTGACACTCGTTTCCTCGCAACCCCCAAAACCCTTGTTAATCCCTTCTCTCTCTCTCTCTCCCTCACACTCTCTGTATCCGTATCAAATGTGGATCCGCCGTCCACTACTCACCAGAATCCTCCACCTTCGCCACTTCAACCAGTCAGCAGCCGCTCTGGTTCACGAACCCGAAGTTGCCTTCCTCGACGAGTTCCCCAAACCAGACCCTAAGTATGCCGAGATCATCCGCGCCGTGCCACGCGTCACCTCTGGCAAGAATATCTCCGCCAAGGAACGTAAGGTGGGCCGCGTCCCAAGCATCGTGTTCGAGCAAGAGGACGGCCAGCACGGCGGCAACAAGCGTCTCATCTCCGTCCAGACCAATCAGATCAAGAAGCTCGTGAACCACCTTGGACGCTCTTTCTTTCTCTCCAGACTTTTTGATCTCGAGGTTCGGCCGGATTTCGAGTCTGAAGATGTCATTGAGAAGGTTCGCGTCTTGCCGCGAAAGGTATGACTTTTGGTTTTCGGATTTTTGGTAAATATGTGTGTTCCGAAGTATTGTTATATGGAGATTTCAAATGAAGAAACCAAGGTTGAATGCCACAGGAATATAGCACGTTGAGCTATAGGTGGCTTGTGAAACTAGTGTGGAAGAAGAGTTGGAGGTGGAAGAAGAGTATTTTATACCTTGGCAAAAAGTCACTTGAAATCCACGATGATAATATCCCGAATTTCAGTTGTCAACTTTGAGCTATTTGTTTGCCCAATTTTTTTTTGAGCTGTTCTATCCACCTGGAGCCTTTAGTGTTGTGATTCTGACTAGATATGGAAGAGTCAAATGTCTTGTGAATTCAATAACAATCGAGATCTATGAATAGGAACACAAAAAAACTGATATTCAGGAGTTTGGTATATGGTACATCTCCATATCTCTCAAACCGCCCATTTGTGTAATTTCTGTACCTGTTGGGGCCTTTTGCAGATTTGAGCTATTCTCTCCACCTGGAGCATTATTAGTGTTCTGATTCAGACTAGAAACAGAAGAATAAAACATTTTGAGAATTCAGTTTGTATTGAACCACCTACTGATAATTATGAAAAGAGCGGAGTAAGAAACTGATAATCATGAGTTAGATACATCTCCATGTCCCTGAAACAGCCTGTGTGAGTTATGTATGTAACTATTTGGTCTTTTGTGAATGGTACACCATGTGGCTCTAGCTGGGGCTTTGGGTTTTGTAACATTTGGTAGTCAAACCATATCCCAAGTTCTGAAATGGATGATGTGAGCTTTGCATGGACAGCATATTGGTTTGTTTTCCGTCATCTAGCAGTAGAAACAAGCACTTGATTGGAGACGCAAGATGAAAATGAATTCCACCACAGATAGTGCAGCTGCTTATCATGCTTGCAAAGTATATCAGATGTTAAGTGACAATCCTAACGATGAAAGATAGACCTGATTTTATGCCTTAAAATCACAGGGACTTTTTGCATGTCGCTTGTGTTTTGAAACTTTAAGAAGTCAAGATTTTTTATTATAGACATATAGTGTAGGCATATAGAGTCTTTTATAAAGGTTGAGGCTTCAATTGGTTTAATGTTCCGGTGGTGATCTTCCTTGGGGATTTTCATTGTTTGACTTAGACACTTAGTTGTGCAGTATGATTTTATTTAATTAGCTGATAACATTTGAAGTGTTATTTTCTCCCAATGGATATAAAACTGTGCTCACAGAAACATAGCATATCACAGCTACAGTTTAGAATTTTTATCTTTGACTTTCTCAGTCAAATTTGCACATAGACTTTCACACTACGGGCCTTGAGCATTTTAGTTGGCGTACTTAACAAGATACCTGAAGTGTGTGATAAATTAAATTGGAGATCATTGAGCCTTCTTCTTATAGCTTTAATTTAGTGTAGGAGTTGTTTAATACTTTCTTCTAGTTTTGAGAGTTGGTTTATTCTCATAAGATGGACTCATCATCTGAATTCCCTCACCGTTTGCCATGTTCTGATTGTGTGTTTCTCTAATTGTGTCAGCTTCATCTGCATGCGGGTACAGATGCAGTTCTTAATGTGACCTTCATAAGGGCCCCATCACATGCTTTGTTGAAGGTTGAGGTTCCTCTCGTATTTAGAGGGGATGATATTTCCCCTGGACTTAAAAAAGGTATCTTGGAAATGAAACAATTCCTCGTATGACCTTGTGTAACAGTTGAGATTTTGTTTAGAAACAATATCTGGACAATTTGTTAAGCTTTTCCTTTGTCTTGTCTTTATGGACTCTCAAGCTGCTTGGGTACTAATCTACTTACTGTGGAAAGTTCTTGACTGCTAAAATTATATATAACATAACCATTTAGTAGTAAGTTGATGCTTGTTGTCAAGGTTTTTTTAGTCAATACATGACCCCTCCAATTTATGTTTTCTTTCCTTTGAACCAATAGTTTGAATACCTGTCTAATTTACGGTAGAAGTTGTCTTGGGAAAGAAGTCTTTCTAAACTTGGCTTCTTCCATGAATTGATCTCACACACTTCTTTAAGGTTCCTAATGATGTTCTTTATATAACATGTTCATGGTTGTTAACTGATGATTTTCATGTTCAGAGGGTTAATCAAAAGACTAAAATCCTCCAATCTTATAGAATTCCAATTAGGTCAGTTCCTGGATGTTATATTTAATTTATTGGAGGCTGTTGATTGCTTTCTCAAATAATATCTGCTATGCTTTGGCAAAGCAAGTTAGCTACCAAGTGAAGGAGTTATTTAAAACTAATTCACTGAACTGAAGCTTGAAAGTGGTTCCTGTTGGTTTTGTGCTCTTCTTGACAAACCCAATAAAACTGCTATTACCTTTGGTATATTTGTCTCTGTAATTGTGAACCCCCTTCCGAATTTTGTTTTTTGAGAGTAATGGATAGTGGCAATTTCTCCGAGTAGCTCAGATAGATGTTGTGGATTCAATGAGGTGTGGTGATATTTGTTGGTTATCCATCCTTGTTATTGGAGAAGTTCCATAGTCTTTTGTGATTATCAGGATCGCAGGCTTGATTTGGAGGTGTGGTTAGGATGTTTAGTCTATGATTGGGTAAACCAATTATCTGAAGATTATGACCACTGCTTGTCAGCATGCATAATCATGGCTGAGCAATTTGCTAGATTGCGATGAGTTAGGATTAAGCTTTGGGACTCACAGAAGGACTTTCTAGCAAAACTTTGCATGCTTCTGAAGCGTCAGTGCACAAGGCACTAGATTCAAGTATGTGTGTTGCTTGGTTTGGGATGCAGATTAGAAAAGTTTATTGAATTTTAAGGTGATGAAAATAAGAGTTTGTTCCATCCCTTTATCCATTAAGTTTGACTACTTTTAAGTGGATCTCCAATTCGGCAGCTACCACTGAGAAATTATAGTGGTAATTCACTTAAAAGGATCTGAAGTTCAAGCAGGCTTTGACCTTGATACACACATTAGTGTTAGTTTTAAAATTTCAAATTCAGTACTTGATAAGTTTCGTCCATGGTGTCTTTGTCTTTCTAATTGTCTTCATCTGACTACTTGATCCAATACATTAGTCAAGGTGTGCTCCATAGTCATTGATACTTGTTGCCAGTCTCTCATAACTTTGATTTTGTTGGTTCTGCTTCATGTTTTATTTATTTATTTTTGGATTTGGTCCGTGAATATGAGCTTTATTGCCAATCTAATCTTGCGACATAATTTGTTGAACTTGTCAGGTGCTTATTTGAACATCATCAAAAGGACGGTCAAGTTCCTTTGCCCTGCGGATGTCATCCCTCCCTATGTCGACGTTGATCTGGGTGAGTTGGACGTGGGGCAGAAGTTGGTAATGGGGGACCTCAAAGTTCATCCGGATTTAAAGCTTATTCAGTCAAAGGAGCAACCTGTTTGTAAGATTATGGGATCTAGAGTTTCTGATCAACAAAAGAAATCTAAATAAGCACTTGTTCAAAGTTTTACATTTTTTTTGGAATAGCCCTGTTAACAAAATCTGAGTCGGGGCACGAGGCATCTTCGAGCTAATACATACTATAGTTCTAGTTCATGATTTTGTTTGAGTTATTTAGCCTCTCCGGGGATAGGATTATGCAGTAATAATGTTGTTTCTGCTTGATTTTATCTCATTTTTCTTTCCATTTGTGCTTGTATTCATTTGGGCGTTGGCTGTAACTTTTCTGGGCATTCCTCAAGTTGTGCAGGTTTTGGATGAGGCTGTCCCTTGGAATTTGTATATGGCTCTTTGTGGGATTTTTTGGGCCATGCACTTTAAATTTGTGCCCCAGGGGCCCCCTTGGCAGCGATAAGCCCAGCTCCAAAAAAACAAAAAAGGTTTTGAGTTAGCAGGCCCCTCATTTTTTATTACAGGTTATCAAAATGCAAATTACAGTTTTGTGATTTGAAGCATGAGAACATTGCTTGAAAAGGGACTACAAAACAAACTAATACTGATCTATATTTTCTGTTCCAGAGGTATAACAAGAACTTGTCAACAAAATCGGATCGCTAACCATGTCATGACTTATTTTTTGGGCAATAAAGGTGTAGAGAATTTCAAGAAAGATGTTAAATATTGGGGTGTTAAATTTTTTTGGATAGTTTATGTGGTAATTTGACATTTAAATTTTTTGATCTCCAAGAAAAATGTTAAATTGAGGTATTTGAGGTTGTTGAGAGGAAAATCACGTTTTTGGTAGCTCGGTTGGCTATTTCTTCCAATAACTAATCTGAAACACCTTCGGCATGAAAAAGGTTCGTTCTGCTTATTCAATCCCCGGAACTCCAGGCCACTTACCACACTCAGAATCATGAAATTACATTCAAAATCTCTACCCAATGTGTGTATATGTGTACATAAATGCTTACATAGATACCTACATACATATAAATTGCACTTGTATCTATATATAAATATGTATGTGTGCTGAAGAGTCTTACTGGTCTCTCTTACGAACTTGATTGTTAGTATCATTTGAGGTCTGTTTCAACTACCAAAAAGATTCACCTATCCACGTCTGTAATTAAGAACCAGTGAGTCACTTGGCAAAAACTTGAAAACTTCCAAGATTTTGCCCCTTCATCTGTTTGGAGAAGTGATTACGCCAAAACCACTTTGGAAACAATTTTGCTATTTACAAAGAAAGATATCCAGAACTCTCCACCGATACAGATGGCAAGGTGGGTCCTTCGCTTTTGGGGAAAAAATTGCTTGTTTTCACGGGCAGTAGTTGCTAGCTCTTTTTCAGTTTGTTTGGGTTTGCAAGTAGTTGTATGGCACTACAATAGATGCTACTAGGCTACTAGCTAGGACATGACCCTCCCAAAAATAATGTTGGGTTGTTGAAAGAGACCATCACCATGGGAAAAGGGGAGTATGTTGCATATCACTTCAAAACGATGTTGTTTTGATTAAAAAAATTGTCTGAATAATGTTTGTACATCAAAATGATGTCGTTTTAACATATAGTACGTCTAGCTGTGCCACTGTACATAGCAGGACTCCAAAGTCCATCACTATATATCCTCTTTGAGAATTTGGTGTAGCATTATATGAATTAATATTATATGTATACATGACAATATTTTGCCCTCCTATGACCCATTTGATTCAATTGACTTGCGAAAGTGAGGGGGCGTCTGGAAAATGTTTTTTATTTTTTTAGCATTTTGAATTGTGGAGTTTGAATTATGATTAGAACAAATTATAGGCATGTGAAAGTGTTTGAATAATAAGAGCCGAACAAATTTGATAATAAAGTAGTATTTTTGAAGTATAAAGTATGGTACTGGGACTTTTATCATGTTGCAATAAACTTAATTGGTGGAGAGCAAATTACGTTGACTACTAAATGAATTATTCTGGTTTAATTTATTTTCAGATACAATATAAATAATAAAATTCTATGAAAATTAAGTAATTTAAGGGAATTTAAATTTAAAGGTATATATTTTGGTATGGCCTAACTAAAGGCATATATGTTGGCTTATGTAATGGAGTGTTTTTTGTTTGTGCATTGAAATTAATTACGTACACATCAAATATAAGAATGTGAATCACGTTGTTAGAGATTTTCAAAATAAATTGGTTTGTATTTGTGGAAATGAGCAATCTCAGGCGAGTATGTTGCCACCATCAACGCCCACATTATATCTTGGGAAAGTCGTCCCCCCGATTTTGTGCGCTATTTTGGGATGCCGAACGATCAAGGGCGCCCTTATAAATTTTTTTTATTAAGTATGACTAATCTGAGGAAGAATCTTAGTGTTCTAAATCCTACACGCAAGGAGCTACATGCCTCAGGCTTTCATTC
>JABCMJ010012383.1:0-24744 GCA_014822125.1 Arbutus unedo | reverse complement strand
TAATGATAAATATCACACGAGCCCATCGTCATCCAGCCATAAGGACACCGGCTGGGCCGTCCGCCCACAACAACGCTGATAGACGCGTGAGAATCTGGTGTCCGCACCAATATGTATGTGTTTATATACATGAACTCATCAAGCCAAAAGAAGAATACGAGGTCATAAAGGTCATTTTGTAGGTTATCTTAACGGATTTATCTGTGCACTTTGATCCTCAAACCACAAGGAGGTTATGTGGTGATAATTGAGTGTCGGGGGCAACAATCTGCACATAGTCCCAACCACAAGGGCTCAAAGTGAAATATGCCCAATTTATAATTGTTGTAACAATTGAAGAGAGCATAGCTCTAAGTGTGAAGTACATTCTTCAGCCTTCACTACTTTCAAGCTGCTTGGTAGTTTCTTGTTTGCCCTCTTATTAATGATATCTATTTATACTGTTGATATGTTTGATGATGGATATCGATTTATACACCTGTTCTTGATGACATTCAATTTTTTTTTCTGTTAATTAGAAATTTATAATACCCGATTGCACTAGCATGATGACATTATCCATGTGAGTGTTGAACACCCAATTATTTGCTTTTCCTCTATAGGATTCTTCTGATGCGCAATGGAGAAATTTCCGTGGAAATTTACCCATTCTTACGGTGGTTTTTGGAATTTTTACAATGGTGGCCAATATGTCGAGGGCATGCTATCATCTAAAAGCAAAGGGAATGTCCACTGTTTGGCTTCTGATATCTTTGGCCTATTTATCGTATCTACATGGAGCTTGGTATGTGCACTATTCACAGTGGCATTAAATCTGTCATTGTCCAATCTTGATTGATTTTGCTTCGCTAAGTTTCTTTTCTCTTTCTTCTTCCCTTCAGCATCATCTTTGTCCTCTCTATTGCTACAGTTAATTTTCTTCTTGTAAAGGTGCGTATTTTGCTCATTTTGGATGCACTCTTGCTGTCACTTATTGTTTTGTATACAGTTCTTTCGCAACATGTCCTCCTGGTTTCAAGTTGTTTGTGAGAAACATGATATAGAAACAGCATGGCATGGCCAGGCGCAACATAGACTAATTAACACGACTGTAAATCAGAGTTCAGTTCTTTGTATCCACAAAGTGTGGTAAAAGAAGTTGAGGTAGGTCAAGGAGAGAACGGTGTCTTTCAAAGACACGATTGCCTTAAACATTGAATGAAGACATGAGCTCTATTTAGAGCCTATTGGAGGAAATGTATTGGTTAAGTTTGAAGAGGAGATATGAAAGAACTGAACTCCTGGTTTCAAGTTGTTTGTGTAAAACATGATATAGACACGGCATGGCATGGACAGGCGCAATATAGATTAATTAACACAATTATAAAATTGGAGCATTTCTTTGATCCACAAAGTGTGGTAAAAGAAATTGAGGTAGGTCAAGGAGAGAACGGTGTCGGAAACTTTAATTGAAGACATGAGTTCTAATGGAGCCTATTGGAGGAATTGTATTGGTTAAATTTGAAGAGGATATACAAACGAAAGAAGCGGAAGAGTAACAAAAAGAAAAAATAGAACAAAATATGCAAATTGGTTTTGGTATGAGGAACGCTGTTCATCACTGTATCCATGCACTTGAGTTACACAAGTACCTTTTTCTCCATTATCACTGATCTCTAAAACTTCACCTCAACTTGGTGCATACATGTCATGCCCAGGAGTCCAGTTAGTATGCAGGAGAACTATAACTGGAAGATCAGCCAGCTGCACTCTAATCGTATCATAACGTACAAATCAAATCACTACCCCATTTTACTAGAGGAAATTCCAGTTCATCTCAGTATGTTTGGTTCTATCACTTTACGAATACAAAGGACCATTACAAACTATTTTCCCTGGTGAAATTGTTTTCTTCTTTTCTCTATAGCCATTTTACTTTTAAGTTCCACTAGTTTCAGGTTTTCCTACATTTTTTGGCCAATGGAGAAGCCATAGATTGGGGGAGGGTGGAAGGGCAAGACTCAAAACCTTGACCTCCCGATGAGGTGGAAGTGTTTACCCACATTGACTTGTCACAACACAAACCCGTAGGCTAAAGGTCCTTGACGGGTCAGTGAATCTAAGTCACCCTAGACCTAAACTAAGAAAACAGGTAGGGAACTTTTATAAGAAAACAAAGTGATTATTTTGTACATATGAAAATTTTGTTGAGAAGGAAAAGAATAACAATCTTTGAGTTGCGAAAGTATGTAAAACCCTATTAAGAAAATAGAAGTTACAATGTTCAGAGTTCTAACGTGCCTAGATAAGTAAGTGCCATCTACACCAATATTACAACAACAAAAACACAAAGTATTTGCTAAAACGCCATTCAAAAGTTAGTTTGTGAGAAGGGTTGAGATATGCAAGAAAAATAATATTCTTTTGGAGATACCTCACTATCTTGTCATATAGATGTTTGTCAAAAAAAAAAAAATACTAAGTATTTACGAAAATGATATTTAAAAGTTAGTTTATGAGAGTGATATTTTTATATCATTAGATGAGCATAACGAATGGTTGAGATTTGTAAGAAAAAATAACTATTTATTGAAAATTCATTCGAAGTTAGTTTTTTAAAGTAATTTTAAATCGTTAGATGTGTAGAATAAAATATTTAGATTTATAATGACATAATAAGTGGTTTTTAAATTTTCATTCGAAAGTTAATGTGTGCCGTTAGATGTGTAGAATAAAATATTTGGATTTATAAAAATATAATATGTATTTGCTACTTTCATTCAAAAGTTAGTATGTGAGAAAACATATTTTGAGACCATTAGTTTTGTAGAATGAAGGGTTGAGATTTGTAAGAAGAACAATATTCTTTGAAGATACTTTCCAATCTTGTTATCTAAATTTTTTCCATGAAAATACAAAGTTTTTACTAAAATGTTATTCATAAGTTAGTTTCTGAGAGAGATACTTTTAAACCGTTGGATGTGTAGAATGAGGAGTTGAGATTCTAAAAAAGAAAAATTATTATTTTAGATGTGTAAAATGATGGATTGAGATTTATAAGAAAAAGAATTTTCGTTATAGAGATATTTTTTTATTTTGTTATATAGATATTTGTCTTAAAGAGATGCTAAGTATTTACGAAAATGATATTCAAAAATTAGTTTGTGAGAGTGAAACTTGTAGCTCGTTAAATGACTATAATGAATGGTTGAGATTTTACGTATAAATTAAAAAGTCATTTTTTAGATTAATTTTTAAACTGTTAAATGTGTAGAATAAAAGATTTAGATGTATGAAAATATAGCAACTTACAGAACTTTCGTTCAAAAATTAGTTTGCGATAGTGAAACTTGTAGATCGTTAAATGATTATAATGAAAGGTTGAGATTTGTATAAAAAAATACATATGAATTAAAAAGTTATTCAGAAGTTAATTTTTAAACTGTTAAATGAGTAGAATAAAAGATTTAGTTGTATGAAAATATAGCAAGTATTTATGGAACTTTCATTCAAAAGTTAATATATGAGAAAACATATTTTGAGACTGTTAGAATTGTAGAATGAAGAGTTGGAATTTGTTAGAACAAAAAGTACTTTTTGAAGACACTTTTCAATCTTGTTATCTAGATTTTTGCCATGAAAAACACAAAGTATTTGCCAAAACGTCATTCAAAGTTAGTTTGTGAGAGATTTTTAGACCGTTAGATGTATAGAATGAAGGGTTGAGATTTGTTAAAAAAAAAAATATATATTTTTTTGGAGATACCTCCCTATTTTGTTATTGAATTAGTTGTGATTTTCTTATTAAAACATGGTAGATTATCATGTTTTGAGCTAAGTAAAGTACTTTCTTTATTTAATCCATTGCATGAATGAGATTTTTTGAGTTTTTGATAGATTTTTGTGTTCCGATCAAGATTGTATAGTTATTTTGTTATGAGTTAAAAGGCCTATTTTACTCCTACGACTTTGCTTACGCAAAAACTATATTTTTTTGCCTAAACTAGGAAAATTGAATTTTTTTTATACATGATTTTTGTGCATGAAATGGTTTTGGAACAGGTTTGAAATTTTTATAAAACTAAGGATTGCGCACTTGATTTGGTAGAACCGAGACTCAAATAGCCATTTATTCTCTTGGATGATACCGGCAGAAGTCTTGATGTTGGTGGTTAGATTTAGGTTATCATTTAGATGATATCTTATGAATTATGGTTGTCACCTTGATAATCTTATCATTGGGTGTGGGTGATCACAAGTTCGGAACATAGTACACACTTGTTACATCATTAGCTACATCTTGAATTTGGTGCTTAGGTTTAGGTTACTAGCTATGAAGCACGGATACTCCTAAATCAGTTGTGTATGGGTATTAGATACATATCAGATATCGATACGTGTCAAATATGCTCCTACATATTGGATACTTTAAATAACCATCCAACATTTAAATTAAATTGTTTTGATTTCGGATAGTGGTGGATACTTTAGGGATACGGCGGATGTAAAAATGATTTTTTTTTAAAGGTAGGCAATTGATATAAGAGGCAAAGTGTAAATTCAATCTATACATATGCTGCTATATGCATTAGGCTTCGATAGATTCACAATGTAAACATCAGTAATGAAAAAACCCTACGCCAGGACCCAGACTTCAATCGTCAATCATCAACAGCGTCGTGACATCGCAGATTCAGAGTGCTAGTTCAAGATCTCTCTCTCTCTCTCTCTCTCTCTCTCTCTCTCTCAGAATCTCAGATTCACACTGCACACAATATACCTGTATTTTATGCTCTGTGCTTTGCTCTAATTTTTTAGTACGTAGTTTTAAAAAAGAAAAATGTGTTACATACAATCTAATCTTTCCAGTATTTGTATTTTGCAATTCAACTACTCTACCACTTCTTTTGGCTCATTTTTACAGTCATATTTTACAATTTAACTACTCTTCTACTTCTTTTGACCAATAATTATAAAAATCTATAATTTTTACAATCGTATCCCCGATGTACCGTATCTTTTTTTTTAGGTTTTGCCATATCGCCGTACCCGTATCATGTCGTATATGTATCTGTGCTTCATAGGTTACCAGTTAGATGGTATCTCGTATTCGTATATGTACTTCATAGGTTACTCCCTAATCAAATATGTTGTGTAGATGGAAGCTTGTATCATTCATCTCATCACCATCAAGTAACAACATCTAATTGTTGTTGGCAGATGATTTTCGGATTGTCGGGTGCCAACTTAGTTGGGATTCGAGGTCCTTTGTGGTGACGCCTTCTTGCTCGCTATCCTTTATTCTTTGTAACCCTTTTCAAAGATAGATAAATTTCTTTCTTCGCCGATAAAAAAAATGCATCTAATTGTTGTCATATTTTACCAGATTTTTGTTTCTGCAGATATTTGGAAAGAAAAAGTACTTTGCATTTGTACTTTGGGGTTTCAACATATCTATTCTTGTATGTAACCGTGTTTTTGAGGGTTATCTGTTCTCGAATATTGGGTAAGTTAAGTTATTTATTGACTAGTTGCTTCAGTTCTTATGAGATATATGGATCCTATTATGCGATAACTCTTTCCGAAAACAATTGTCCTATTTCAGTTTTACTACTTGCTCGTGATTTTGTTTCCTTCTTGTGCACAGGCAGCATTGGGCTTATTTGGACAACTTGCGTGGTACCTTTAGATGGCATATCTGCTTTAATTTTGGTACTGGCTTTGCCTCTCAAGTCTCGTCTTCAATGGATTTCAACTTTCTATCTCATAGTTTTGCCCATTCTTCCACTACGTTGTCATTAAGATGGTCTAATCTGTTAAATTTCTTATTTAATCTACATGCACTTCGTGTTGGCATAAAAATGCCACTTTGGATAAAAATGGTCCAGTAAGTGGTTTAGTCCTAGAAAGTTAGATCCTGGCAATATTGGGAAACCTAGTTGCAGTTGCGTTTTGAACTCTACAAGGTACTTCTCAATAGACTTTTTAGTTTTGGGATGCCATTTTCCAGCAAATAGGCTGGTCAGTCATGATATCCTTACCCGATTGCTTAAGCCCATTTGCATTACTTTGACTTTATTTTCCTTTCGCAGAAGCAAAAACTTATATTTCTTTTATGAATACCATTTTCCCAGATCTAATTTTGTTTATCTGTTTGACAGTTACATTGCGTCTGATAAGCTTTGGGTATGACTATCACTGGGCATGTTGTAGTTCTCGGTTGGATCAAAAGGTACTTGTTCAGCTACAGCATTGGTCCAAGGTCTTTGTTGATATGTCTTACCAAGTTGCTTGATTTTTTCTCAAACTTCAAACTAGCTTAATCTTGTGACCATTTTTAGCAAATTGATTGTGAAAATGTATGTATTTTTAGTATTAATTTTGTGAATCGGTTACCACCTCTGTAAAAGGATTTTGTTATTATCAACGCTTCTTGAATCATTTGCTTGTCGTTTCCCCTTCAACTTCCATATGGAGCTAAAACCTTTTGACATCATCTTTTGATGCTTCTTTAAATCCATTTTGGGTCGAAGATGTTCAGATTCAATATGCTGTATTTTCTTTGAATCCCACCATCTTTCCTTGTCCACTAGGCATTATGTTAATTATTTGCACATGCAGAAAGATAGCAGATAATGTACTAAGATTTTAAGGTTGAGGCTTTGAGCAGCTACATCCAATTCTCTCTCGTTTGATATACTTCATTTTGTGGAGACTTTGTTCTCTTTCTAAGTTCATGCCGAAGGAAATAGACAACTTTTCAACTATGCGCTGATGCTGCAATGGCTTATTGCGACCTCATTATCTTAGGCAACACTTCAAATAACCTCTTATGATAGGTGTCACTAACACTGAATGTGAAGATTTTGTGCAGGGAAACTTCAAAAGAAAAAAAGTGGAGTCATGATTTGACAGCATAAAAAATGAATCTAGCTCCTTGATGGATAACATGGAATACTGGAGAACCCATAAAGCCCATAGGAAATTTCATGCAATTTGTCTTACATTGCAGCACAAGAAGCTTACATGTCGTAATTTGCTTTCGTTTTATATGTTCACTACACTATGTGCACGTTGCACAATTAAGTTAGTATTACTGCACAAGTGAATCATATCATTAGCCTACGCAATCACACAAGCATAATAGTGAACAGATTTAGTTTCTTACTTGTACAATGCAGTACTTCTTTCTTTGGGGTTTCTTCACCTCAGTTGATCCCTCGTGATTAAATCACTTCTTGTTTGAACATTTGAGGGTTGTAATAAAGGAATTGATTGAGTCTTTATTGTGATTAATTCTCAAAGAAATATCTTTATTTTGATGCTAGTCTTTTTGATATTCACCTTTCTCCTGATTTCAGAAGCACATTCAAAGTTGCCCTAAATGTTCATCAGGACAAACATGCTACCTGCTATTACAGGTTGTCTGTTAGGTCTAGTATCACTGCAGTTGCTAAATTTTAGTCTCGCTATCATCTGGGCTAAAATCTTTCCATTGTATGAACTTGTCTTTTCCTCAGGAGAGAAACATCCAGAACAATAACTTCTCCTTCGGTGTATACCTATGTTATTTGTTATATGCTCCCCTCTATATTGCTGGACCGATTGTAAGCTTTAATGAATTTGCATCGCAGGTATGTTATCTATATTTGTTTGCTTTTTGTTGATTTATAGTAACACTCATTATTTTGTTTGAACTTCACCATGTAGTCAGTTTCATTCCTTTAGATGCTTGTAAGCTTTTACATCCACTTTTTTGAATAGGTTCTGAACTATTAGCTTTACATATCTGAAAGATGCCCACAAGTAACTCCTTAAAAATGTCTGCACTCCCATGACTGTTTAGAGAGAACCATCCACAAGTTTTCATGTTTCTTCGTAAAAATCACAATCTAAAGTATTATAATAGAAGTGGCTAGCTTGAACTTTTTCCTTTTTGGTGGGAAAAATTTTTTGCCTGCATTGACTTTCACGTTGCTGAAACATTTCTTAATTGCCTTGAATTTTAGTTTGAGATTTTCTTAATTTTTCCTATATTGCCAATTATTTTCTGTAAGCACATTTTTTTATCAGACCTTTTGGTGTTTACTTATTGCTGTAAAGTCTGTCTTTTGGTATGTTACAAATGATCTAGTCAAAACCACATATTCTTGCAGCTAGATACGCCTCAGAAAAACTATGCACTGAGAGAAGTGGCTTGGTATGGGTTGCGCTGGGTTTTTAGTCTCTTACTAATGGAACTAATGACACATTTATTTTACTACAATGCCTTTGCTGTAAGGTGGGTCTGTTTCAAACTCCAAGTTACTCATTATCCAAAAAGTTTGCTTATATTAAGTGTTATTTCTGACTAAATCATCTTGATGCACCATTAGCGGCTTGTGGAAGCAGTTATCTCCAACAGATATTTTCATTGTTGGATATGGGGTAAGAGTTTATTTTTCGATTATTATATTATCGTTAATGTGTAGTTAATGCCAAGTAGCTTGTAACGATTCAAAATTACAAGGTTGTCAAATCATAAATTGAAATGGCCTTTGCATGAACCGTTAATCAAATCGAATCGTGAACCGTAACGGGTCAGTCATAATCAGAATTATATTTATATACATATAGATATCAAAGATTCATTATTAAACTAAAAATTTAGCGTTACAAATAATAATAAGTACATTTAACACAACAATTATGTATCCTAGTAGGTAAGAAACTTGCTTCTATGACAACATACGTCAGTTGGCTCGAGGGCTCGAAGCTTTGAGCCATGCAGCGATCTGTGATTTAGCTAATACAAGATCAACAAATATGTTTGTCAAATTTGCGTCCATGTATGATATGATAATAGTATTCACAACTATTTGAATAACTATGGTTTAGCATATGAAAATAATAGTATTATAAAGTTGTTCAGCTCATCTATTGACTCATAGGATAGTAAACTATGAAAATTTCACCAAACTAACAATAAATAAACAAGTGAAGCTAATAGTTCAGAATGATTATTTTAATCAACAAGTAATTGACCATATCCAGAACAAGGTATTTTAGTCTTAACCATATCCAGAATGATTATTTATGTAAACTAAAAATGAGAACGTTAACAAAATGCTCCAAATAAGAATAAATATTTTAATCAACAAGTGATTGACAAATTTTACATGGAAATATAGTTTTCCGAACTTACACTGTGAAGGTACATTCTTACTTATTCCAAACGAAAGAAAGGTAAAAGTGGTTTCATATTCATCAAATTCAACAATTGTTATATTAATTTGCATGAATTGAATCGTGAACCAAACCATGAATCGAACCGTGAATCATACGGGTCATCACCGATTTTATCTAAACCTTGACTAATTCGTATCGTGTTTCTATGAATCATGAACCGAATTGCGAATTGGATCGTGAATTGTGCGATTTTGACAACTTTCGTATACAATTTTTTTTATCAAGATAAATTAGGTGGAGCTGCTAAAAATGTATCTGATGTACAATAAAAGGTGAACAACCACATGTAAGAAATATGATAGGCAAATCGAGAGTAGAAATGTGGATTGAATTCCTTTCTTTGTAATTGTGAATCAAGTCGTATGGTCAATAATTAGGACCCAGTTATAATCTCAAACAGGAAATGCTAATGACATTCCAATTGGTGGTTATTAATTTTGTTGGGTGCTAGATAAGTGCTTGAGAAGGTGTGAAAAAGTGATTCAGAGCTTGCAAAAGTGCTTGGTAATGTGTGAAAAGTGCCTTGGGACTCCTTCACAATAACAGTTCCGCGGAGGTTGCCTAGTGCTAGCATGAACTATCTCTATGTCCTTAATCTGTCTATCAAAACAATTCGACTGTCCGTACTGTTATGGTTCAGTAAAAATCTAATATTAATGTCAGAACCTGGTAATAAGTTGCTTGGCTCTATGGCCAGAATTGTGGGTTGGAGTATCAGCATGTTCTATGCTCGGCATCCTAGCAAAGCAATTGGCCATGGCAGGAGAGGTCTCTAGACAATATTAACCAAGGTTGGGTGACTTAGATAAGGGACGACTCTCCCACATGAGTGGCCCAGTCACAGTTGGAAGTAATAGATGGATGAACGAAATTGTCAATGTCCTCTCAAGCATTAAATCTTTCACTTGCTATTTCTGTTATTGTTCAAGAGCATCTAGTTTTTATTGCAATTGCCTTTCAGTTTTCATGCCGAAAATCTGACTCTAGAAGTACAGGAATTACATAGCTTGGCAGTCACATATATTTGTATACAATGCAACAGGTCCTAAACTTCATGTGGCTCAAGTTTTTTCTAATCTGGCGCTACTTTCGGTTCTGGTCACTGGTATTTTTTTCCCTATTATACTTCATTTTCACTTGTATCCTCTATAGCATCCATATCTATCCAAGACCTGATCTTAGGCCACGTCAATCTGCATTTTGACACAACAAGTTTAACTATATTATGTTAGGAATAAAGTTATTTATGAACTTAATCTGCAGGTCAGTGGCATTGAAGCTCCTGAGAATATGCCAAAGTGTATAAATAATTGCTACAATTTGGATACTTTTTGGAAAAGTTGGCATGCTTCCTTCAACAAATGGCTTGTCAGGTGAAGCTTTCATATCGTTATCTTATGTATCTCACATTTATGTTTCTAACTGTCATGTTGGGGGGGATGACTTTAATTTCAGGTACATGTATATTCCTCTTGGTGGTTCCCAAAGAAAACTGCTCAATGTATGGGTCATCTTCACATTTGTTGCGATATGGCATGATTTAGAATGGTACTCTTAGCTTTTGTTATGCTTTCCTTCGTCAGCCAATGTTGTCCAGTATTTAGGGGAGACAGAATTATAAACTGGCTTGGTGTGATTGTTGCTTTGGCTTCAGGAAGCTTCTTTCGTGGGCATGGTTAACATGTGTATTCTTTATCCCAGAAATGATTGTCAAATCAGCAGCAACTTCTTTTCAGGTGATATCTTTCTGTGTAGTCTATCACCGTGCTTCATTGTATGTTCTAAGTCATTGCCCACCAATCCTGACATAGTTCATAAAGCTATTCAAAGTGGTATAACCTATAGAAACTGCAGTGAATAAAAGTTAATGTAGATAGCAATACAGTTTACTACGATATAGACTTTCGATCTTGGATTCCCAATTCTGTAATCTTCATTGGCTAGGAAATGCTACTAGACAGTTTTTTTTTTTTTTAAAATTCATCTAAAGTTATTTTTATTACACTTCAATATTTTATTCCATCTGAAATTCTTTTTATTACACTTCCATGTTTTATTCAAGAATAAGTATAAGCCAAAACTTAGTTTCATTCTGCTTTTTGTATCGGTTTCAATTTCTCACCTAAAAACTTCTTGAATGGGCTGGATGGGTTTGGCTTCTTCTCTGGTTGGATATGCTTGGGTTACTAACTCTTACTCTTGTTTTCTGGGTGACAAAGCTCTAGCTTATGACCGTATGCATACATTAAATCTCACCAGGAAGGTTCAACAAATTTTCTATACCAGGACAATCAGTATATTTGCAGTCTGTGGTTTTGAGTTGGTTGGGTAATTGCATGCTTGAGGCAACAGCCCTTTACCATGCAGTCACTTCTTAAGTGATTGTCGAGATTCAAATATGGCTATTTAGGTTTGGGATTTGCAAGGGCCCCGAAGTGATTCCTTGAGAAACAATGGAAAGAGGCAAACCTCAGATTTTACTTTAATTAGTCTCTATGGTGGACTTTCTCGTGGCAAAGTGTTTGCATACCGGCTCTTAGTGTCAGGATAATTAGAGGGGGTTAACTTGCACAACACGGACTTCCTGAAATCTTGTGATTCCTTTGAAGTACTTTTTAGCTTCCACTCAGACCGCTCCTTGTTCAGAATTGGCGTCTAAATTCTTTCAGCAAAGGCATTTGAACCTTTCATCTGCCTCTTGCAGTCACTTTCTTTGGTTGGAGCCCTCAGTACTAAATTTTGAGTGCACCTGTGAAAGCCAACTTTCGAGTCTTTCCACAAGTTTTTGAGTGGTCTTGTATTATCGATACAAGGGCTAGCAGTTTGAATACTTGAGCTTCCAAGCAAACTGATTATGGAATAGAGGTAGGTGCGGATGAGTCACATGTGAGTGGAAGCTGTAACGTTTTTAAGTAGAAGTTGTTTCTGAAGTTGAATAAGTTTTCTTGTGCTGAAACAAACATTCAGGATCATGCACATTGGCAGCCCCTTGTTCGATGACGCGATAATCTTCGTCAAAATTCCAGCTATTGGCTTGTTTTTTGTTCGATTAATACACTTACAAATGGGCTTAATTTTGCTTTAATTACTAGATAGAATGCTGTGTTTTCTGGACCTCAAATAATTTGTTTTAGTTTTTCTGTAAAGATAGGAGAACACCGTGCCTGAATCTTTTTCTGGACTTCAAATAATTTGTTTTCTTTCTTATAATGTGGATAGAATAACTGGTTATGATACTATTCAGTTGAAAACATGTGTAATAATTTTCTGAGTAAGATTGAAGTAAGGTAGCTGCTTGTTGCTTCTCTATCTCGATGAAAATTTTGATTCGTTGAATATAACATCTTTTTGTTATTGCACACTGATAAATAATAAATAAATAAATGTAGTGCTTGGCATTTCATCAGGAGAGAGTTGGCTAGTTTTTTCCATTGGATATTGACACAATTGATGTCATGCTCCAAAGAGAGGTCGCAGTTGTTGCAGGGTTTGAAAGATGGAAATACTCAAATGTTACGAAGGCCTTAGACTGAATATGATTTCTTTTTTTATCATACTCTGAATTTTTATTGGTGATCCTTGCTTTTTTAATAGCCCTCGCTAAATAGGATATAGAAAAAGGTTTAAGATTTGAAAGATTTTTTGGATCTTTCTCAAGTTTGGCTCTTAAATGAATGTCTCTTTCTCTTTGTTAAGATTTGCTCAATTTTTTCATCCAACGTCAAGGTTCACCTAATGTAACGAAGCATGGGCCAGTGGATTTCAGATGTTTTAGTCTATTGCTTATTGCACTTTTTGTTTCAAATGTTTATTCAGCTAGATTATTTCTTTTTTTTTTTTGGAACAACAGTACGCATTTGTTTAATCTCACGTTGTTGTAATATGATTTCTGCCGTCAGGTCCGCAGTGTTTTCGGGGAGTTTGTTTTTCGTGAACTTAGTGCAGTTGCTGGTGCTATCACAATAACTTGTCTCATGGTATGTCTACTCTTTGTGCATTGTCAAGAACAGTTTATTGTATGCTGACAGTTCTGCTCATAATGTCTAGTAGTTGATTGACTGCGATGCTAGTAAGTTACTTTTAAGTTTTTAGGTCAGGCATCAACATCATAAGTTGATATGCCAATGCCTAGTATAAGCTAATTTGATGTTGTTTTTGGAATTTAAGAAAAAGATTGTTTGGCATTTTAGTCTACAGTCATGATCCGAGGAACAGTGTCTTGCATTTATTACTTGAGTCGAGGTGCGCGTAAGATAGTCTCAACACCCTGAGTTATAAAAAATAAAAAACACAGCAGCTGCTTAACTTCCACTGCTACACAATGTTTCTTTGATATGCTTGGTCTAAAATAGGACTTAGTAAATGAAAAAGTCTCTGAGACGTGATTCCCAGTTTCGTTTTCTTCCATGGAAACCCATGAGTTGAAATTGGTCATTGCAGAAAGATTAAATGCAGCAGCTATTCTATTATGTAACATCTCTAGTATCATAGTTCGCCGGAGTGTAATTGCAGTTTTTTGTGCAAAATAGATATCTATGCTTAGAATTAGAAATAAAACATGATTTTAGATTCATCTAAATTCTATGTATAGAAATGATTCCTTACAGGACTCCCTAAGATCCTGCATTTTCATCATGATTTTGCTTTTTTTACATGGCTAGCTTTTGAGAGAGTTTCCCGTAGTATGTGTGCGGAGTAATTCTGACCTTCCATTTCTGCAGGTGGCTAACCTTGTTGGCTATGTTATTGGACCATCAGGCATGAATTGGTTGATTTCTCGATTCCTCCGAAAAGAAGGTTCATGCACTTACTTATCTATCTCCCTTGGTGAAACACATCTACTGGAGATTAACGTGCTATTATTGTTATTATTATTTTCAGGCCTACCTACTCTTGGAGGCATGTTTCTTACATTTTATGTTGGGACAAAGGTAGAGAAAGATTACATGTATTTAAAGTTGCCTTGTAAGGTTTATAAATTAACTTGAGTGGATGATTAATTTTGCAGCTTATGTTCCATATCCGTGATGCCAAGAAAAGGAAAGACTAAAGTTAAGAGGCGACGAAGTTTTATTCCTTACGGTGGGGAAATGTTGGCCGGGCATTTGAAATCGAAAAATATGAAAACTAGGCCGGGCATGTTTCAAGCAACATAGCAAAAGATGTTTTGACTGCTGGATGTTAGAATCTTGGTTTGAGATTATGCATCCTACGGAAATCACGCATTCAAATCACCTACTATCCCAACGCACTGAATTGAATAGTGATAGAAAGTGGTTTCACTTTGTTCCCATGGTTACCTTAGTTCCTTTGTAAAATGTTTGCAGATCTTCATCCACTTTTTTCATCTAATTGTTTGAGAACTAGGGTTTCTTTTGTTTCACATTTGGAACTGATTTTCTAATAATAAGATTCAAATCAGTATTTATTTAGATAATGTAGGCGTTGCAAATGTTTTTTTTTTTTTTTTTTTGATGATTGGATTTTTTAACTAGAACTAAATTTTATTTTTGAAAACATTTTTCAAAAATAAAACAAGTAGTTTTTTTAAAGAATATTTAAACTTTTTTTTTAAAACAAAATTTGAAAATCATGATTGAAAGACGATTGGACAATGTGAGCTTGATCCCACAATGGTTTGTACTTTGAGATTGGATCAATTTATTGCACTTGGTGTGTAGTTTAAACAATATTAAATTGATCTAATAGTTAGTCGCATAATTTTCTCACATTTGTACCCATGGAAGGAATGATCAATTATCAAAACAACCATTTAGACATCTTAATTTATTCAAAGGTATAATGGTGAAAAAGGAAAAGGTTGAACTCAACACACTAAGAGCCTGCTTTCCCCTCTTCTTTGTGGAGAGGTTGATTACTCTGAATGTAAAAGGAAAGTTCATTAGCGTAACCTAATTGATTCAAAGCTTAATCTGATGAATTCTACTTGAGGATTTCTTGATATTTACAGGTACCAGAAGCAAAGTTCAGTTTAAAATCGTTGACGCTATTAAATTATCTTGTCTTCTACCACAAGGGCTTTTGTGAAGCTATCATAAGTTGTCAATCAGCAGAAAAATTGTGATGATAACAATTTCAGAACACTAAATATGATAATAAAATAAATTAGTCAATCCTTGCTTTTACTATAGATAAGACGCCAGAGTTGGATCCACCAAAAATAGAGAGGGGAAAATTGTGTAAGATGTTGATAGGGAAGGAGAAAGAGGGTTAGCGTGTAAAGCAAGAGAGTAAGGAGTATTTTTTTATGTGTCTCCGAATCGAACCGATGTATATATCCAACATAAATTTGGTTCTTTACCATAATTGCACTTATTAAGTAATCAGGATTAGAACTTGTTAGGTCAAGCAAGGAAAGGAAACGGAGAGAAGATATGTTGTGAGACAACGTTGGTTTAAGATCAAGACTTCTGATTATCTTACACATGATTCAGTTCGTTACAAGGCCAAAATAACTACTCAAAGAACAAATACTCTCGAGATAAAACAGAAGGAACTTGAAAGCTTCAACCAGTAAGATAAGGAACGCAAGACTCCACTCTGGGACTCGCCAACCTGGGGAGAAAAAAACGCACAGTTCAATTGACAGATCAACCACAACCAATCTCATCGAATCATAGAAAGGGCCATAGTATTTTCGAAAAACCATTCAATCTGATTTAAGAAACAAAGATCAAGTCCGAAAGCCCAGAACAAGAACTCAACCGTGGGTAATAAGACATTAAGCCTACACGACATATGAAGCATGAAACTATCCTCAGCAGCATTCACAGTCAAATTGAAGAATACGAAACAATACAATACGTTTTGATAATCTCATCCACTACTCAAAACATACCTAATGAAGTACCACTTTTTTCATGGAAATCAATCACAATAATTACGTGTATTGGGAAAACCCCACAATATAGACAAAGTTGTCAGAAGTACAATTCACTGTTTTCAAAACTACTAAAAATCCACAAATTTTTATACAACCTTGTGATATAATACCATTTTGGAATTTTGGGGGTACCTATGCTGCAGCCTGCAGCCAAGGAGGGTGGCGCTACTACAGGTACAACAAAAACTTTAATGAAGCAAAATATCAAACACAAAGATTCATCCTTTCATCATCAATTAAAGCTCACCTGAGAAGAGTACAATTAGATTGGTGAGCCGATTGTAAAGCTTTAATGCCAAGTTAACTATTTCTTCTTCCTACCACCACCAGCTTTTGACTTTTTGTTACTAGTTTCCTTTTCATTCTTCTCCATTGTTTCCTGTCAATTGGGAAAGCAACAAGGTGAGCATTGTCAATGACATGTACTGCTGCAACTAAAAGCACAAACTAATACCAGGATTTGCAAGAATCAAAAGCACTGCTACAGCACTGCATCAGTCACTAACTCAACAACCACGGGTCACAATTTAGAAAGGACAAGCATGCTTCTAGAGAAATTTCATTTATAGATATAGGGAAACATTTAGCAAATAAGATTTGCTTTCTCCATTTCACTTTTTTCCCTTGAAGAAAGAAAAGAAAAGAAAATTTAAATATACAAGGTATGCCGCATAAACCAAAAAACGGAAGGCATTAAAGCAGCCTCCTTTCTCTAGGGAGACCTTTTCATCCGGCCTACCTTTCCTTCCATCTTTTCGCCTTTCATACCGAACAAGCATAAAAAAAACCTGGAGAAACTATTGCAGACACTCCCTTTTGAGTGTTGAAGTATACCCCTTTATGACCTCATCAGTTATCGATTATGCCCCAATGTACTATGGTTCAAGTTACGGTATTGTGGGACCACCTAAATGTCAAATTAAAGTGGGTTACGAACTAAGCAGTGTTTGGTTACTGTTAAAGCATCCAACTCAAATCAATTGGCTATGGGTGGAGAGGCTACCCATGCTCATATACTAGTTTTAAAGGTAATAATTAATCCACGTGGGACATATTCTAACACTCCTCCGCATGTGTGACCCCCGACCCACACGTGGAGAGGTAAATAACAGATCCATAACACACGGATCATGACGAAATAAGGTGCACTTAAGGCACAAACAACGGGCAATCAACTAAGAGGGTCTTGTCCAAAAGCACTCTGAAACTTTAGCTCTGGTACCATATTAAACCATCAAACTCAAAACCAATTAGCAATGAGCGAAGAGGCAGTCAGCTCATATACTAGTTTTGGGACAAACTCTAAAGTTATGACTTACATTAGTGTTTGCTTATGTCACCCACTAGTGGTTATTTTTGTCATGATTGGTCTTGGGTCCCCACAGGGTGATGATTATGAACCAAATCAAAGGATCAGAATAATTTTTCCAGATCCAATGGCTGAAAGTTGAGGAGTTTGTGTTCTAATCTGACACAAAAAAAAACCCTCCTGAACCTAAAATTGCACAAAGATAACCAAGGTGATGATGATCACTATCCTTTCAATAGAATCATTCTACCATTTCATCAGAACTATTCAACTTCTATGATAAAATCTGGTGTTATGACATGAATTAAGTAACACGATAAAGCTAATCCACTTGGAAGGTTCACCAGGATTTTCAGCCTCATATGCCGAAGCAGACACCTCTGGATAATGGTGCAGAGCAAGTGGGACCCAAAGCTAGAGTTGGCAGGCTCAGGTTGCCAATGACCTTGGGCCTGGAGTGCATACATGTTTGTAGAGAGAACATCTTAGGCTTGACTACTGATTTCGGAGATCCAAGCATGCATTTACTTCCCTGTCAGTCAGTGGATCGAAAATTATGGTAGCCAGAAAAATGGAACAAGCATCTTACAAGGTTCCTTCTCTTGAGCTGATATACGTTTCGTTTCTAAAAGATTAGTAAAGGAGAAACAGTATGCTGTAGAGATGAACGGGTTCACAACTAAAAGGCAGTGGAGCAGTAACATCCGGAAATTTGTCAAGACTCTTGAAGACTTGTTGCCACAGTTACAAAAAAAAACTTCGTAGATCAAAGAAGCATTGAAATATGGCATGGAGCAATAGGGCATGGTCAGGAACTACAAGTTTTGCATACAATCAAGCTAATTGTGAAACTGCCAACACTCGAATAAAAAGGATCTGAAGGAAATCAATTTTAAGAATTTACAGCACGAACAGTTTCCAAAAGTATAAAGCAAATCTTTTAATTAAGGGTTTAGCCGTTTAGCAGAGGGGATACAACTAGAAAGAAGAAACACCAAGTAACAGTTTCCAAAAGTGAGAACAAACAAGGAGCCAACAAAGGTTGGTTTGCAATATCTACACTATGAGGAGAGTGCTGACCCTATAGACCTGTTGTTTTTTTACAAAATTATTGGATAACATTTAGTTACATATCAGAAAGATATAAACATTTTACATTAACTGACACCCACATTTGAATTTTTGTCATAGTCTTAACGAAATTTGAACTTTGAATGGATCATCTTGCATTATTAAAACCATAGATGACTATACTTTAATTGCCAAATACAAACATACCTTCCGTTTAATTGGTGCAGATGTGCTAGCAGCTGGTTTGAAGAATGATTCTAATCTGTTTTGGGAGAGAAGAAAGAGAAATTAACTGAGATGAAAACATCATAAACCGGAAAAGGCGTATCAAACTTATTTTCTCCTTTCAATAAGTCCATACCGGCCCTGACTTGACTTGTTCTTGGCTGCTTTGATTTTTTCTATCGCCTAAGACAATCATATACACAAAAGTATATCAGGGCTAAACAATGAATCCAAAATGTCATGTATACATGAAAAATCAGGATAATAATTTGCAAGATACCTTTGTAATTCTGTCACTGTTGAACCCATTTTCAGTGACAAGAAACGTTATCAACCCCTAAGAGTAAACAAAGGAAAGCACGGTTAACATGCCAAAAGGAAAAAACAAAATAACCAAAAGTACTGAATAACCAGTGATTACTTCTTCATCTGGAGCACTCCATTTAATCTCAGGATGCTCGTCATCAGCAAATACTTCGGGTTCTTTGAAAAGAATTCGAGCTTCTTGATACGGCCAGTCGTCAGGTATTTGGTACCTGGATACATAAAAAACCAAATTAGAACATCGCGTATAAGTGCAAAACAATGTTAACAAATGGACTTCTACCTTAAGTAAGAAACAGGCTCTCATA
Source organism: Arbutus unedo (assembly GCA_014822125.1). Lineage (NCBI taxonomy): Eukaryota > Viridiplantae > Streptophyta > Magnoliopsida > Ericales > Ericaceae > Arbutus > Arbutus unedo. Next base: position 5,396 of record JABCMJ010012383.1, on the reverse strand, counting down.
CAACATCAAAATTTACTGGAGGGATTCCCCATGATAAACATCATATACTCTTACATTAAGAAATTTAGCAATGCTTTTGAATAATTAACTTGTTCTTTTGACACTTTCAACTAAGTTCATTCCATTAACCAATAGAAAATAATGAGATTTCAGGCTCATTACTGGAGAATGGCAAGTGTTATCCGCCCCAGTCCTAAGGCATGGCTTTGAGTCATTGTAATCAGCCTTCCTAACACCACTCGCAGACCCTGGCTCATGCTATAGGTCAGAGCCTTGTTTAATAGGTACTGCCTTTGAAATCATCTATCCCCGCTCATCATGCCATCTTATTAGATAAAAATTGTTAGTTGGGCCGCCTAATTAAAACACGGGAAAAATGTATAGAACTGAAATTTTGGTTACTATGTCTCTTGGATCACGAATTTAAGAGCAGCTTAACATGAAAAAATATGGAACAGAGACACAACAATAGAACCATTACTAAGAAGTAAGAACTGAAAAGTACAGTCACTAACCACCCCCCTCCCCCCCTCTTCTCTTTTCCTCTCCCTCTTAGTACTGTTTCTAATTCCTCTCTAGTAAAATAAAATCCGTACCCAACTCAGTAGCATTCTCATTGATAACTGCTGCACATACGCATAAATAGGTTATTCAAATAAACAGAAGGAGAAAGAACATACTGAAGCACACTAACTGTGCAAGTTCCAGAATACAACAACGTTATTTAGGGTGTATTCGCCGTGCATACATTTCCGGTTCAGTTGAGGTTCCAACTGCAAAGTTGTTTGTTTGATTTCATACATATCATTACTCAGAATATCATCCCACATTCTAAGGACAAGGACAAGTTTCCAGTAATAACTATATAGATATATGTTCACTTCAAAGAATAATCCCTATTTTCCAGAATATCTGAAGCTGAAAATCACACAAAAAAATCTTTGGTGTACATTCCAGTGCACTTCTCATTTTTCAAAACCTAATGAATTGATAACCAGCAATTAAAAGGAGCACCTCTCTTTGTTTATATTCTCCAGTATATTCTCTATTGAGCCATGTTGGCGGATGAGCTTTAAAGCAGTCTGGCTCCCAATACCTGAAATCACATTAAAGTTTGACCGAAGAACTAAATAAACTTTACCATACTTCTATAAACCACAGAAAATTGATAGAAATATTCGGGTGAGATGATATTTAAAACAATAAAAAAGGGTGATCCAAGCCACAAGGCTCCCTTCAGACTCAAGTCTGGGGTGGGCATTGTTGGCACAATTTCTTGACATCTTAAGCTTTTCGAGAAATTGTTGATTTTGGAACGACCAGTCATCTAACGACTAACACCTATCTCAGAGTTTCAGTTTCTTGTAAGTCTTGAATTTTAATCTTTGTCTGCATTTATTCTTATTTGCATTCTGCTTTTGTATATGTACGAATGTTTGCAATTCCACACACAATACAGGTCGCACATGTGCAAGGGTGTAGACCACTTACCTAACAGTTTAGCTTTAGGGACAACTGTGAGCTAACATAACCACCATCCTTCTACCATTTTCAAAAACGAACTTAAAAAGAAGAACATCAAAAGCTTAACATACTACAATTGCTAAGAGAAATAGGAGTCACGTGGTGTAGTACAACTTATCCTACTCAATAACACGTGAAGGTAACCAGAATTAGGTCATAAAGCAAACAGAGGTGTTGAATTTAAGGAATGTATGACTACATGTGGCTATGGCTACTCAAGGAGACAAAGCAAGTTTAGGACAAATTAAGCCCCCATACACCATTTGACTGCAAGGCAAAGTAATACATTTCCTCGCTTCACCATTGTTGTGGTGGCTTTTTCAGGAAATAATTAATGAAATTTAGTTCACTTCCCAGTTGGAGAATTTTTTCTCAGATATCTCACTCGACCAAAAAGTTCCTTAGCCATTCGAAGAAAACTTCCCGCCAACTATCAAATAATACATCGTTAGGCATCATTTAACTTCTCAAACTATTGCATGGGATGTTTGGAAGAATCGTGATAAAGAAGCAAGGCGACTAACACAGTCACTCGTGGAAAGGAGGAAATAGCAGATATTGTATAACTAATCATACGAAAGTAAAAGTTTCCCATAGACACTTGTGCACTTTCTTCTGATTTTTATCACTGATCAGAAACTAAACAAGAAAAAACACAATTACCATACAATATCAAACCAACAATAAGTGAAATAAGTAAAAGCAGAGGATCACAAATAAAAAAGAAACCAAACAAGAAAAAAAAAAAGTTAGCAAACAATATCCAGCCGACAAGTGATGACAAGAGCTAAAACAAAAGATTATCAACTGCACAAATCAATAGGGCTCTGTCAAATGATAAAGTCGCCCAATGTAGCCCCATGTTTGTTATGCAACCCTTGGGGTGGGATTGTACTATGTCCAACTCACTGCATGCCCTTTTATCGTCCACATAGCAGTCTACGGGATTGGGGTTGGGGAGATTGGACTATTTTGCATACACTCCACTCAATAGCCCTTTCTATCCATCTCTAGTCCAATGACTAGTAATCTCAAGACACCATAATCACCTCCAAATTAGTCCCTCCATCGAACATGCTTATGTCTTGTCTTGTGGCATGGCGATACCTTGCCCGTTTTATCTACTTGGTCTTTTTCAAGCTTCCATGTAACGGTACTGAAATATTAGTAGCCCAAAAGCAAAGGAAGAATCCATTGACATAAAGTTTTCTCCAAACAAAACTATAATTAGTTTCTTTTCTTTCAGGATAATTTCCTATAACACAAGCAAATGACGCATGTGTCACAAGATGTTTCTTCTAGCAATATCAACATATTGACAGGAGTCAAACATCAATATCAAAATATTGACAGAAGAGTCAAACATCTTTCATGATAATAATGTTGGTGAAAATTGTATTACCTCGAATGCTATCGCAATAATCACACCCACAGAGAATGCACAAGTCAATGAATTGATCCATGGTAACATTCAGCTCCTCCAAAACCTGAAAAAGCATAGAGGAAAGGACTAAATCAAAATTAAGCTTCTACGCTCGTGTTCAACAAGGCCGCATGGAGTAGGGGTACAATAAGGCGATAAACCAGAATCTAGAAAAGTAGGATATGTATGGGGTGATCCATCAATGAAATACACGTATGTCCTTTTATTATTATGTAGAATGCAGTTAATTTGGTATTGCTCATTGACACTAACAGTTTAAAAGTGGATGAACAAAGAAGAGTAAATTGTTATCATTTAGCTAATAAGAAATCATATGAACAGATTCATTTAATCCCAAAACATTCACATGGCCACGTAGAAATGCTGCTACAAAATACTCATGAGTCTATGACCACCAACCAGAAAAAGGCACACATTAAAACCACTCACGCGTTTACCTAAAAAAAACCACTCATGCATTCTTGTATGTAACAAAATGGACCAAGTCTTCCTACATGTGACATCACCGCAGGGTTTTAAATATCGGCATTTACGTATCGCATTAGCCGTTACATAACAGGATTTTAGACCTCTGATACTGTTATTAACATACGCACCAATATCGTCATGTATCCCAATCTCGTGAATTAGAACCCTGATTCAACATAATTCTACAAACCTTACTGCCATTATAAACAATAGTGAGGATACGTATCCAAAAAGTATACATACTAATTCTATATATAATATCGAGGATGCGTAGGGGATACCTACATACTTAATGCATATTGGCATGTAATATGTATTTCAAGTAGCCATGCCTCCTAGGAGTTCAATGTTCTTACCCACCTTCGAAACTTCAAATTCCATGACTGGAACTTTTTTTGAGCTTGGGTCCATTAAATGGCGTAGAAATCTAGGGGCTCCAAAAGTTAGAGAATCCATGTCTTCAGACGCAACCGCATAAACCTGATACAGTGTTTGTAAAAAATTTGAAACCACGAACACATCTCATGGAATGAATACTTGAAATGATCATGATGATAACAACATGGCAATGATAACATCTTTGTATGTGATTACAATTTTACAAGGCATAAGTATAACCAAATAAAACAAATTATAGTGAAAGGTAAGATCCTAACCTTTCCAGATTTGCAAAGCGCAGCACACTGTGCCTCTGCTTCCGAAGGAGCCTAAAGAAATCATACAACCGGAAAGAAATGTAAGAAGTTTTTGGTTCAACCTTTGTCATCATAGAAAAGGAGGAAAAAACCAGCACAACACAGCAAAACAAGCGAACTCTTTCCCTCTGGAATTATTTCAAACACACCTCAATTATAGGGACTCCCATGAGTCTCAAAAGTTTTTGACAGTCTTCATTGTGCTGCTTTGTCACCTGCAAAACCAGGGAGGATGCAGCCTCAGCAGCATTCACGCATGAACATATTTCTCTAATGGCGGCCAAAACTATGCAATGCCAATAGTAGATAAGATGCCGTCAAATATGGAGTGAATGGAGGTTAAGACGTTATACAGGTTGAAGATAAGTAAGAAAAATCCTCCTCAAAGCAGTTATTCATAGGACAATGCAACAAAATTTCCTACTATAGTACTATGAGAACCCAATATAAATAGTTATCTAACTTATCTTTTATACTTGAATTTTGATAGTTTTGGTCTCTTATCTTGTCAACCTGCTTGTGGCTGTTCTCGACAATCACTCTTTCTTCAACTGATATCATGGCACATTTGATTCAAAAGGTTAGTTCCCTTAAATTGTACTTATCCGCACTTACAATTGGAGGTGGTAGAGCAAGAAAAGAAATATCCAAAGAGGCAATCTCAAACGTCCGTAAAGTCCACTGATTTGAAAGGCTAGTCCCCTCAAAAATTCACTTATCCCTAATTAGAATTGGAGGTGGCAGAGTAAGAGAAGTAAAATCCAAAGAGTCAATCTCAATCGTCCTTAAAGTCTACGAAATTGTTCAATGACTCAATTGGTCAACATATTAGAGCCTTTGAAAGCCTACTAAGGGGATTTTATGCAACAAATCACAAGTAGCACTATAGTTGGATAAGCTTGTCTAATGGTATAATTCATTAGTTTCATTCATGCCTTCTTTCCTTCATGTGTCTGCAATGGCATGCTCGATGCAATTTATCTTAGATAATAATTCCATTCATTTAAGACTGGTAGTTTCCAAGAGGGTAGAAGTTATGATATCTTACTATTGTTATGATGTTAAATGCTCCCTAACATGAGAAAGGAAAGAAAAAGGAAAGGGAATGAGATCCCTTTAGGGAGGGGAAACAAAAAGAAATATGAAACTGTTAGACAAATATGTTTACTATTGTGGTGTGAGGGTAGCTTAGTCTTTTCGTACTCACTCTCTCTATATATGAATAATATGTGTGATAGGGTAATTAAGAACCCTAAACACTTTTT
>JABCMJ010012382.1:0-11886 GCA_014822125.1 Arbutus unedo | reverse complement strand
GATTAGTCTTTCAATAATTAATTGAGTTACTTGTAAGCTAGTCTGAATATATATATATATATATATATACTCTCTTATATATATTATTTTTGATGTTCGCAGAAGGTGATAATTCGACTTTCCATATGATAAAGGGGAGACATAGTAGTAAGTTGTTTGAACTGGGTCGGAGTTTGTATATGCAGCCGAGGCATCAATCTAGGGTTAAATTTTGTTGCAATATATTTGTATATATTTAGAGTACTAGCAATTAATTGCTCTTGGATTTTGGGGGTGTTTCACATATAAGGACTTGGTATATTTTGTGTCTTGAGTTCTTAATAATTTATCTTGTTAATGGGATTATCTTTGTTTTGGCCAATTTACGTGACATTTCAAATTAAAAATTGGGTATATAAATCTATTGAGTTCTTTATTTCATATTAGGGCCAATTGGACCTATGGTTTTAATTGTATTATGAGATTATTGAAAGGTCAATAATTTTTTATCGACCCTTCAATAATCTTCCGAGCCAATTAACTTTATTGAGCAGAAGAATAATTGGGCGCTGGTCTGTCATCCTCTTGAGTGGTTGAGTGTTATATTGATCATTTCAAACTCTTCTGTTTTTACTACCTTCTCAGGGGGAGAAAATTTTAAGTTTGAAAAACACCTTAACTTGAAGAAAAACAATTAAATTGAGAGGCCCACACTATTTGGCCATTGTTATTTTTCAAGACAAAGACATTTGTAAATCACCCTTTACGTTAGAGAGAGAGAGAGAGAGAGAGAGAGAGAGTTATAGTTCTAAATAGATTATGGTACATAAGCCTAATCCTAAATTGACTAGGGTAATCCTAATCCTAAACAAACTAGGGATATTTGTTCATTAACAGCTCTGCTCAAACTCAGAAAGGGTAAACATTGACCAACTTAAGTTTGAAAACGAGATCAATGAAGCGGCCCGGATGATGAGTTAGGCCGATACTGGCTAGGTGTTGACGTGGTGCTAACGGTGCGCTGATGTGGCATTAACATGGCGATGGCGAAGGTACTGGTAAGGCGCCGACGTGGCCGATGACATAGGTGCTGACGTGGCCTATGAAGAAGGTATTGGTAAGGCTCTGACGTGGCCGATGATGTAGGTGCTGACGTGGCCTATGACGAAGGTACTGGCCGATGACGTGGGCACTAACGGAGGTGTGTGAGGAATGACATAGATGTGGGTTGTTGGTGGTGTTGAGCACAGAAGTTGAAGCAAGCGCGCGTGATTCCGCATGCGAAACAAAGGTGGAAGCGATTGTAGCATAGAGGCTGACACAAGCACGTGTGATGGCGTGAGGGCCATTGGTGGTGTTGAGCACAAAGGTTGATGCAAACGCACATGATAGCGCATGCATAACGAAGGCGAAAGCGATTGCAGCACAGAGGCTGACATAAGCGTGCGTGATGAACATTAACAAAACAAGAAATGACCCGACGAACAGTAAGAAGGGTCAGGCCGCTCGCCGGTGAATTAAATCCGCCTGCTAGTGAACTAAATCAAATAGATCTTAACCTACGGCTTTGATACCATGTTAGATTTATGGAGAGAGAATAGAACTCTATATATTATTGTGTGTTAAATCAATGTAGAAAGACTCATATATATAGGGAAGAGAGAGAGAGAGAGAGAGTTATAGTTCTAAATAGATTAGGGTACATAAGTGTAATTATAAACTAACTAGAGTAATCCTAATTTTAGACAAATTAGATATATTTATTCATTAACACCCACAATAAGAAGATAAATTATTTTTGCACTGATAATACAAACTTCGCGTAAATAAAAAATCATGACTATTCGCACTCACTTCTTCAACCCCGACCTCCCTGTTTTATTAACCCTTTTTTTTTGCTTTTATTTTTCCCTTTAATATTTCATTAATCTAGAAACTATTGTTTTTAATTTTACCATTTCCTTTTTCTTTTAAAATTGATCTTTCTAAAACATTCTTAATTGTGATTTCAAAAATTGAAAGGGTTGATGCCTTTAAGATATTTCTTTTGGTCGTTAGTATTTATAATCTCTGAATGATTATACATAATTATTTCTTTTCAATATTTCACAACTTTTCTGTTTATCGAATATATAAAAAATAGAGAAAAAAATCACGTTCATTTGTCAGTGTAGAAAAATTATTCACAAGAAAGTTTTAGTAAAGTAAAGTGAATGAAAAAGAAATATACTTTCCTCCATGTATTTATTTGGTAAAAGAAATTTTAAAAAGTTAGAAATTAATAATTTAATGGTGAAAGAAATTAGGATAAAAATAAGATCCTTGTAAAATCATATATTTTTTGCAAGATTTATTTTGGAAAAGAAACAAATCATAGTTTGCAAAATTAGTGATATGAATAACCTAACTTTTTTTGTAATTGAACAAGTACAAGTAACAAAAAAAAAAAAAAAATACTCTCCTTGTTATTTTCTTTGACACCAACTAAATATGAGCTAAAAGTATTTCTTTTTTCTTTTTTCTTTTTTGTTTTTTGTTTTTGAAAAATTAATGCCCCAAAATTTCCATGATTTTTTTCCTGGCGTAAAATCGGTCCAGTTTATTATGACTTGGCTGAAAAACTTACACCAAATTGGTAATTTTTTGAGATTATACAAACTGAAACCAAACCAAAATATTTCAATTTGATTTGGTTTGATTTTTTTTATTTTGATTTGATTTCGGCCCGGTGTCTGTTTGATTGGGCCCAAGCCCAAGTTGAAGAAACTTCTAAAAAAATATGAGGTCCTTGTCAAATGGGCCAAGCCCATATTGATTTTTTTAAAAGTCAATTTCCAATTTGATTTGACCCAAACTCAAATGAAAAAACACTTCTAAAAAAAAATTAAGAGGTGCATGCCCAACAATTACCATGTAACAAAAGGGTTTAATATGGACCTATATTTTTTATTTTTTTAAGTTTAGTATAAGAACTGGTTCGGTTTGACTGTTAGACGATGAAAATTGAAAATTAAGAATGAAATTAAGTTTTTTTAAAATTTTGAATTGGATCAAACCGGAGAGATCTGGTTAAAAAATCGGATCAAATTACCAATTTGATTTGATTTGATTTATCAATATGATTAAATTAAAATAATTAAAAAATCGAATCGATTTATTTACATATTTTTATTTCCACTTTCATTCCTAATTTTTTCTCCCAACAATGAATTGGATTAAATTGGTTTGACTTTTAGATGAAGAAAATCGAAAATTAAAAATGAAATTAAGTTTTTTTTTTAATTTTGAATTGGATTAAATCGGAGCGATCTGGTTGAAAAATCGGATCAAATTGTTGATTCGATTTGATTTATCAATATGATTAAATTAAAATAACTAAAAAACCGAATAAATCACCGATTTAATTTAATTTGTCGATTTATTTTCGATATTTTAATTTACACTTTCATTCCTAATTTTTTCTCCCAACAAAACACAATAGTCAAGGGGTGGGCCCCCAATTTCCACCATGGCCCTTGCTACGAGGGTATCTAAGTCTTTCCGTCTCAGAACCATGGAAACACAGGAATAGTATAAAACAGCGAAGACCAGAAGGGTGTGAGAGTCCCTCGTTTTCACTAGCAAAATCAAGTCAAATCTATGAGCTTTGGGATGGGAATCTCTTGTTTTTCGCACTCTCCTTCTTCCTCTACTTATTCACCGTACTCTTCTCAGTCCGTCTTCTTCTACTCTTTCCCAAGAAATGGCGGCTTCAATACAAAGAACAGGACAACCATGGCTTGTTTACGCCAAGAGAACCCAAACCACACCGTCTTCTGCAAAAGGAGAGCTATTCTTTTCGTAGGCATTTCACTTCTTCCATTTCTTCGATTGAAGGCTGAAGCTCTTGAAGGATTAGTAAAAGGTCAGTTGATTATCCCCACATTCATGGGTGCAATTAATGAACATAGGTTTTGTGGGTTTTAGATATTTGTTTTGGTGAACTAATGGATTTGGTGAGATGGGTTATCGTAATTACTACTTTGAATCCTCTTTTCTGATGAGAGTTTCTAGTGGGTTGGTCTCAGTTAGAGGAATATTTCAATATAATTGCTTACCAGATTCCATTTACTTATCATTATGTGGTTATCGTTTCTACTTATCCTAAATATGCCTCTACCTTGTTGAAATTAATTTTGATTCTTGATTATGAACTCTTTGTTTTGGAGCAATTTGGTGTTAGCATCGATTTAAGTGCTCCCCTTATTCTCTGGATTTGAACTGGCAAGCTCGTGAGAAGATTTTATATGAAGGAGTACATTCCCTGTGAAAATGTGATGTTTACATAAAAGTTGCATTCTTCCAGAGTCTGTTTTTAGCAGCAAATAGGGGGTAGTGGTTTCCCTAATCCATTATTTTTATAACCCAAACAATCGAGTTTTCAACAGTTTCCCTTATGAGGGAAATGAAAAAAGTCCTCTTTGGTTCTTTCCTGATAATTAATCTTTGCCTGGGTTCGAAACTTTAGAGGACTATCAATTCTTGTGGGATCAGTTATTTTATCTCAGCTTTAAATGTATCCCCGCTTGTAGACAGTACAAAAAAGAAAAAGAAAAACAAAGTACGGTTTGCTTTCAAAAAATTTACCTACAGCCTAAACTATGGCATCTGGCATCATCTGTTAGTTGGTAAATAGGTTTTCCAAGGCAAAGCCTGTTCTAGGTTAAGATCCAAGGGGCCAGGAAGTTAAGAATAGGAATCAGCAAAGCAGTGATTAGTGAAGAATCACATGATAAGTGACTCGTTGGTAATGATAAGATGACGAACAAATCCCCAGCTTTGATGATCTTCAGAGTAAATTACATTGCACCTTTTCCTAGACAACGTATACAATTTTCCCTCCTTGGAGTTTTGTTTATAGTTTTGTTATTGTTCTCATGAAAGGTTAGGAGGAATAATCTTTTTACACAAAAAAGTCAGAAGGTATTCTCTCAAGAAGTTAGTTCAGTTTGGTTGACAGGTTGGTTATATAGCTCTTAATTGCTAATATCATCACCGAAACGATGAACTGATTTCTATTAACTTACGCTCATTATGCATCCATTGCCAAAGGAGACAAACTACCTGTGTTTTGGTCTTTACTCTTTTCGTGGTTATATTTTTTTGATAATCTTATTGTTTCTATTAACTATATTGCAGAAGAACCTGGATTAGGGATGGCTGACCAGAAACAAAGAGCAGAGGTTCTGATCTCTGCCTGACTAATCTTAAAAAAATCTCAGAATTAGCAGATTTTGTTTTTTATGTCTTCTAATGGTCATGCATATCAAAATGTTCTGAAATAATTACTTTTTTGTGGCCAGCAAACCGTTAAAGGAGTTACATCACCAAATTCCTTTTTTTCTCTTCTGGATGGCCTTGGAATAGTCAGTTCTGTGCTGCTTGGGGCACTCTATGCATCGACTCGTAAGGAGAAGATTGCTACTGAAGCAATAATAGAATCTGTAAGCAATTTTTGCTTCTCGTAATCCATAACCCCCTATAAAACAATCGAGACTTTCTTTGGAAATAGATAATGCATTGTCTAGTTTGGCAAGAATGCTATGGTCTTACCGAAAGGTTGTTTCTGATAACGATGGAACTTACTTTAACATGAGTAGCACTGTGTTTAATATTTCCCCGAGAGCATATTTTTGCATCTTGATCAGTTATCCCCTTTCAAAGCTTTAGGAAACCTGGAACTCTGCAGTAAGCACCAGTTTTTTTTCAACTTTCTTATGCTAGAGGGCCGAATACGAGAGAGTTTCGAAGAGGAAATATCCCTTTCATATTGAGTTTTTCTCTGAATGATTGTATATTGCGATATGAGCACCCCTTTATTGTATGAACATTTGGGTTCCTACAGTTTATGCTGTTGTCTTTTTCGACCAATACCCACCCGTTGAACATGCAGATGATCAATAAACTGAATGAAAAAGATACGACCATTGATGCACTGGAGAAGAACTTTGAGTCGAAGCTGCTAAATGAGAAGGAAGAACGAGACAAGCAACTTAAAGAAGTGAATGAAGAGCAACGGTCTCTGATGAACCAATTTGAATTGGCAAACGATACAGCGACACGACTAGAACTGGAGCTGCAAAATGAGAAACGATTGGTTGAGGATCTCAATTTCGAAATAGAGAGCATTCGAACTCAACACGCAAAGGCTAGGGAAGGTAAGACGGAACTAGAACAAAAGTTGAAGGATAAGACTAACTCAGTTCAAGCCTTGCAGGAGAGGATAACATTGCTCGGTGCAGATATCAAGGATAAAGAAGATACTCTTTGTGCTCTCGAGGCTACGTTTTCTGCAAAAGAATCTGACTTTAAGAAACTAAATTCTACCTATCAGCAGACAAAGGATGAACTATCTGGAGCTAATTCAGAGGTAATACGATTGAAACAGGAATTTTTGAGAAATGAAAAAGAATTAGAATTGAAGAATGGTGTTGTGGACGGTTTGACTGCTCAAATAAGATCTTTAATCATACAAAAAGATGATTCTACACGTAAGTTTGATGCTATTCGGAACGAATACGATGATCTGAAGTCATCTTCAGAAGAAAAAGCAGCTGCGGATGCCAAACTCTTGGCAGAAAGAGACTACGACCTTCACCAGCTTAACGAAAAGATAGATATTGCGTTAACTGAAGTGAGCAGAAACCAAGTGTGTGTTGCTGATTTGACTCAAGAAAGGGAACATTTGAGGAAAATGCTGGATATAGAACTGAAACATATCGAGGATTTGAAAGATGAGCTCCAAATTGCACAGGAAAATCTTGGAAAGTCAAGAGATGAGGTTTCTGATATGCAAGAACAACTACTGCAGTCGAGAAGTCTGTGCTTCGACCTTGAGTCGGGGGTTTCTGAGGCGAAGGCTAAGTTTTCCAAAGCTGAGGAGTTAGTTCAGTTGAATATTGATGAGGCAAAACGCAGTTCAGAAGTGTTAGCTTGTGAGCTCAAATTGGCAAAAGATGTTTTGAAGAAAAAAGAAGATGAGTTGCAAGTTGCGATCCTTGAACTGGCAGATGCTGCAGAAATTAATGATGTCCTACGGAAGGAATTGGTTGATGTCTCTACGAAAGCAGAAAGCGCAAATCATGATTTAAACGAAGAAAAGAAGGTTGTTACTTCTCTGAACAATGAAATGCAAGATTTGGAGAAACAAATGTTGAACGATAAAGAATTGCGAAAATCTCTTGAAATGGATTTGGAAGAGGCTACCAAGTCAATTGATGAGATGAATCGTAACTCGTTGCTACGTTCAGGAGAACTAGATACGATAAACTCTCTGATATCTAATCTCGAAGAGGAGAAACATGTGATGTACAATTCGCTTGTGGAGCAGAAGAAGTTTTCTCAGGAGGCCCGAGAAAATACGGAAGATGCGCATAGCCTTATTATGAAGCTTGGGAAAGAAAAGGAGAATTTCGGGAATAGAGCGAAGAAACTGGAAGAGGATTTGGCCTCTGCAAAGGGAGAAATATTGCGATTAAGGAGTCAAATAAATTCGTCACCAGCTCTTGTGAATGATCAGTATCATCAAAAAGATGAAGGAGCAAATGCCACAATTTCTGGGAGGAAAAATAGGACGAGAAAGGGAAATCCCCAACATGAGAAACCATAGCATACTTTCTTCCTAAAAACAATGTAGTTTGGAGGACAAAGAGGATCAAGCTACGTCGTTTTACCCGCACTACAGGAGGCTGCACTACAGCCTCCCCGAATCCTTGTAGATATTTTTGCTTGATACTCAGATTTTCCTAAAAACTAGTTTGTTCTTGGGCCGTCATATTGTCTGAGAGCGAAATTTTTTGTTATATCTCAGCTGTGTGGAGTAATGGGAAATGAGGAAATGCAATTTTGTATGTGCTGAACATTTGTAAGCTGAGAGTGTGGAAATGGTTCCATTTGAGATGTGTGGAGTAATCTGCAGAATAAGGAGTATGAGACTGTAAGAGCTTGTCTGGAGAGAGAGCTCATATACAATGTAACAGGAAATGAAATGATACTCAATCTTTGAAATATGTGTTACTTAGTGGTTGACAAAGGGATGTGATTTGGTTGCATTTGCTTTAATTGAGATTCTTGATAGTGGACGGTCATTAATTGAGGTGCGCGTAAATTGATTCGAACATCTGACATTTCAAAAAATGAGAGATTTTATTTACATTCATGCATTTTTCCTAGCTAATGAATTGTTACATCACGTAGCAAAGCGTACACTTATAGTTGTTTGTGTTCCGTTGTTGATCAATGCCTCCTTGTTGCTGCTCAACGTTCGAAACACGAAGAGTGTTTTTAACTGCCTAGGGTTTTAATTTTTTGTCGTTTTGTATGGATCTTCTTTGCAAACACAGAACAACAATTTCTAATCTATATATAATGATATTGTTTTAATTCACAACTGATTGTGTTGTGCAAAAAAACAATGGTAGCGATACGCTCAGGCCCTGTTTGATAAGTGGGTAAATACTTGTGATGAGACAAATAATTTCATGGGTTTGATTAGTGGGTGTTTGTTTTGCAAAAATAGATGGGATAAACAATCCCATGAGATTGGTAAACCCCTCGTTAGGGGGTATTAGCAATACCATGGTGAACCTGGTATTAGCAAGCCCAACCCCAAACCCAAGCCCAAGCCCAATTTCCTATGGAGAATGACCTTGTTGCCCTTCTATATCATTGAGAAATTACAAGTTTCTCTCTCTCACATTAGAAATATTCAAGAAGCATTTGATTGATTACTCTCTATCGTCGTTATCCCGAGCGAGTTCGGTTGATTTTTTTTTTGTTTCAATCATTCTTATATCCAACTACACATTGTTGTTTAAGCTTTCATTTGATAGATCTGAGATTATTATTCAATGTGAATTGCTCAAATTTATATTTGATTGCTTTCACATAATTTCAGATATTGATTTGGAAGCTTTACTACTTTGGGGTTGAAATAACTGGTTAATAGTAGTGGTAGTTTGCATAAGTAAATATATTGTATTTTGAAGGCACTAAATTGTTAATGTCAATCCGGAATTTCTCTTGTTAAATTTTCTTTGTCAATGCAAATAAACACTGATCTTTCATAACTTGAAATTTTCCTTGCTAATGCCAATCCGGAATTGATTGGTTATGAAAAATGTTGAATTTTTCTTCGGAAATAATTATTTGTGAAAGATTTTATGGTTATAGAAATTTAAATTAGATAAATAAATCAAAAATATTGTTCATTTTCTATTTTGTTGGCCTTGGACGCTCATTTTCTATTTCTTTTAAAATGACCAAGAAAATAAAGACGAAGACAAATTTGGAAAACATGTATTTTAATCTCATTTTTGTCTTGTGAGAATAAACACCAACCATGCATTATTAGTCCTATCTCAAATACAAACAAACATACAACACTATTTTTAATAATCCCTTGGTATTACGAATCTCATTATAATTTCATCACCTTACGAATCCCAAACTACGAAAATGTTTATCAAACGGGGCCTCAAATTCACACAAATACTTGCACACACACATATAGTGCTAGTGTGCAAGCATTTGTGGTAATTTATATGTAGTTTTGGGGCGTTTAAACCAAATGTATTAATCTCGTATCGGTAAGCGTATCCAGTTCTCTTGTATTATGGTATACCATTTCAGATTTATGATTAATATATATATATATATATATATGAGAAATGCTTCATAGACCAATACTTTTTTAGATTAATATTAGATTAGCATCTAAACTCTTCAATCCTGATTAAATTTTAATGATCAGAACTATTTAATGTGTTTAAAACATGTTTTTAAGGGTAGCCGCGAGAAATTAGCTGAAAATATTACAGAAAAGAGTTTGATCCAAATAGTAGTTCAAAATGCTGAAATGAACCGTTTTATGAATTACTGTTTCGATCAAGCCTTTTTCGGTAATATTTTGAGTTAATTTCTCACGAGTACCCTTAAAAACATGTTTTAAATACATTGAATGGTTTATATATATATATATAACAAAAATTATATTAAATATATAAAATAAAGTATCACAGTTTAAAAATAAATCACATATTATCAAATTTAAAAAAAAATTATTTTAGTATTAATTTATATGTAAATATTCAAAACATCATCAATTAAAATTTTGAAAAAAATTGTACAACTTGGTACGGTTATCGAAATGTTACAAGGGTAAAATGATACGCTATGAGACTGATATAATACGTATTAAGATCAATAACTTTGGTCCGAAAAATATAATCAGTTGATATCTTCCAAATATATTTATAAGTTCTTATTATAATTTTAAAATATAAGCTTTTGATCCAATCTGAAATTTAAAAAGCATTAAATCACAAACACCCCTTAGACTTTATTAAGCACAAAGTATAAGAAAACTCGTATCGAACAGTTGTATCCTATAAAGGGAAAAAAATATTTAATCGACCACAGTGGGAGTCGAACCCACGACCTTTTGATCCGAAGTCAAACGCGCTAATCCACTGCGCTATGCGGTCTATTTGTACTATTGTTCTTTATCATAACACATCACACATGTTTCAAAATACCATCTTATCCTCCACTACGATTGTGGGATTATAAGGTTATCTCGTAGCATTTTGTGGGACTTGCTATGATTATGAAAAGGGATAAATTTTTAGAGCCTATTGAAAATATTTAATATGCAAAAAAATATGTTAGATTAAATACCAATTAATTTAATTTTTACTTATATTTCTCTTGCAAAACGAGAAATAAATTATACTGGATCGTAACTCTTTATTATTAACATAATTGTGATGATATCATGTATTGATTGATATTCGACTATTATTATTTTTAACATGATTGATTTTTTTCAAGAAGTTATAAGAAGAAAATGTTTGTGATCGGTGAAAATGAATAATGAAAAGAACCCACAAAATATGGTGACAAAATCATCTGGCGGGGGCTACACTATGTGCGCACAGTAGGACGTGTTGTGCGTCAAAATGATATCGTTTTGGTGCACAAAATACTGTTTAGGCAATTGAAATAGTATTTTTTACGCTAAAATGACATTATTTTACTGCACATAAGTGCGGTGCAACAAGCTCCCCCTAACCGAAATGATGCTTATCCTTATCTCTATTCCTCGCAAAGTGTTTATATTCAAATAAAAATCATAAATTTCTCTATAAGTTAAACTCATTGATAAATTAAGAGCAATGCTATTGATACATCATGTTGCACATCATAATTATATGACATCTATTTATTTGAACACATATAAAAATTTAATTAAAAGAAACAAACATAGTAAAGACTTTTCTCCTTATAATTATCTCTATTCCTCACATATTGTTTATATTCAAATAAAAATCACAAATTTCTCTATATTTTAAACTCATGCAAAACTAATCGATAAATCTAAAGAAACCAATTTCTCTATAAGAATTCAATTAAAAAAAAAACTAATCCAGTTTAAATCTCACCTTATTTCATCCCTAACAAATTAGATAAGTCCAACACCATAACTATCCTTATCACATACTATCTTTATCTAGTTTTTAGCCACTTGCGTCCCTATAAATACCTCACCAGGTCATTCTCATTTCATTATCAAACCTACTTCCAGAGTTAGAGAGAGAGAGAGAGAGAGAGAGACAATACCATAACCATGAAGGTGAGTTCAGTCACAACCCTCATCTTCTTCTTTTTCATTTCCCTAACCCTGGTCTTCAATGGCGTCTTAGCCAGTAAGGATAGTGATATCTCCACTACCAAACAAGCCGAGAGTGATATTATCCACCCAGATTGGCTGTTCGGCCCATGGGGACGACACCGTATCATCCCCCACCCAAGGCGGCCCATCATCCCAGGCTATGGCAGGGCCTTGCCGCCACTACCGGCCCACAAATT
>JABCMJ010012380.1:0-16261 GCA_014822125.1 Arbutus unedo | reverse complement strand
AGAGAGAAGAGAATTTGCCATATGCATACTAACTGGCTAGTAATTTGTTTCGACAGCTTGGAATGGGAAGTGCAGTGGAAACCCTATGCGGGCAAGCATATGGAGCTCACAAGTACGAAATGTTGGGCATATACTTACAAAGATCAACCATCCTCCTCATAGTCACAGGCCTCCCCCTCACTCTCGTCTACCTTTTCTCCAAACCCCTCTTGCTCTTACTCGGGGAATCCTCCTCCATCGCCTCCGCCGCTTCTGTATTCGTCTACGGCCTCATCCCTCAAATATTCGCTTACGCCACAAATTTCCCGATCCAAAAGTTCCTCCAAGCCCAAAGCATCGTGACACCAAGCGCCATCATCTCCCTTGTCACCCTGGTGTTCCACCTGTTGGCCTCGTGGGTGGTGGTGTACTATCTGGGGTGGGGACTGTTGGGTGCTTCGTTGGTGTTGAGTTTTTCTTGGTGGGTGGTGGTGGTGGCTCAGTTCGTGTATATATTGATGAGCACCAAGTGTAAGGCCACGTGGGGAGGTTTTAATGTGCTGGCTTTTTCTGGGTTGTGGGATTTCTTGAAACTTTCGGCTGCGTCTGGGGTTATGCTTTGTTTGGAGACTTGGTATTATCAGATTCTTGTTTTGATTGCTGGGTTGCTTGATAATCCTGAGATTGCTTTGGACGCTCTCTCTGTCTGGTAAGTACAAGTAGTAGTAGTTGTTGTTGGGTGGTACTAGAAACTGACATAATTTCTGTGTGTGCCTTATTTCAACACTGGTACACATATATTGGAATATGTATATGTTTAAAAAATTTTGATGCACGTAAAATTTTTATTTTTTTATAAATTTAACGAGTATTAAATAATTTTAAATATATCTATGTCCGAATTAATTATGCCCCAAAAATTGTTTTTCAAAACTTTTTCGCCTTATTTTGAGGTATAAACACAATCTCTTACAACATTTAGGTCACGTGTTGAGGGTGACAACGTCCCCTCCTGTGTACTAGGGGATTACCGCAGGTAGGATTAATAGATTTGGTTCGGTTTAGGCTTACATCCATAACCGCAAGGCATAGTCTATCAAATGGATTACCAATTGTAGTGCGGTTCGGTAGGGCGCTTTGAAATATCTTCGTTACAACCTTAACCGTTTATTAATAGAGTTTGTTGAGTATTTTATTTGCATAATGATCGAGTCTTGATATTTACATGCACGAACAACTAGGAATGACAATAGATATTAAGATATCTGTATTCGATATTCGAACACTAACCGATAACCGTAATTGATTCGATATCTTTCGGTTATTCAAATCGGTGAACTATAACCGTATCCATCGGATATCGGTTAATATCCGAACTGAATAGATATCCATAATTTTTCTGAATCCGATCTGAATCCTCCCCGATGAGGTCCGAATGCAATTTTTTTTTAAATGAATTCCTATTCATATTTGAAAAATGAACCACTATTCATATTTTGGTAGCAAACCAAACTCACAAATAACACATTACATATTATAATACAATTATAATTAAACCAATAACAACGCAGCGAAATAAAAAGTAGTTTAATAATATAATACAATCCCAAAGTAAAATCATAGAAATAATAAAAAGATGCAAGGAAAGCCAACTTCATTTCTAATTTGACATTTGTATAATTCATACCTATGCAATTGAACCAAACAAAAAAAACTATATTAGCATTACGGTAGTTTTAGTTTTACGTTTACATATATATATATATATATATAATAGGTTAGTTTTAGTTTTTTAAATATATATTATATTACACACGCACATATATAGGTATCAATTTTGAGATCACCTCCAACTTAATGCCGATTAGTCTTTAAGGGACTAATCTCACTGTCCACTTACAGGGGCCTTATTTAAAATCAAAACTTTTGTTTGTCATGTATAAATTGACTTCATAAGAGTTTATAATATCTAATAGGTTTCAATCTGAGATTTAAGAAAAAACATATCTTTAAATTTTAAATCTTAACCGCGAGGGTGACTCCTTGGTGTTAATATCTGTAGTGATTAGATTTGCCTAAATTTATTTCTCCTTGGATTTAGCAAACTTTGTTACGTGAATTAATTGTTGATGGGTGTGAAATATCGCAGCATGACGATAAGTGGATGGGTGTTCAGTATTTCTGTGGGATTCAATGCAGCTGCAAGGTATGTTTGCCTTTGTTTACAATAACAGTCGTGACTGTGTGCAAATCGAATATTATTAAATATATAAAAAAAATATGCTCATACTCTTTCGATCATCGTAGACGTAAATATAATTTTGGAGACGAAAATTGGTGGAAGTGAAAAGTTGTGCGTATTTAGAGAGGTCGTTACGAATTCTTAAAAATATTGTGATAATGAATGTAGAGAAGTGGGCTAAATTTTAAAGGAGGAGTAGGTAGTTTTTTTTTTTTAAAATGATTTTTGGAAATGTCAATTTTACCCCGGCAATTAATTCTCTATTATTTTTTTACTGTGTGAAAAAAACTTTTATGAAGGGTAATTTTGCCGAGTTTAGAAACATGACAAAGCTTCAAAAAATGAGACACTAAATTATGCTCTCTCTTTATAAATAAAATAGATTTCAAGAACAATTTTTTTTAAATCCCTTTTTGTCTCTTTATTTAGTAAGTGAGGCCAAGCAACCTCTGCTATTTATTGACATAATAAAAACAATGTTCAATTAGTCCACAATTTTGATAAGCATATACTGATGCAATATGTATGTATAAAAGTTTATCCTAGGAATGTTTGATATATTTAATCTGTACACGTGTGTGTATACATATAACTGAAAGCCTAATTTAATACTCCAATGTTGTTTAAAAAGTGTGAGGGTGAGCAACGAGCTAGGAGCAAAGCACCCCAAATCAGCCGCATTTTCGGTTGTGATAGTGACCCTATGCTCTACACTTATCGCCCTGATCTTGGCTGTGGTGGTGCTCATTTTACGTCACGTCGTCAGCTATGCCTTTACCGACGGTGAAGTTGTCGCCGCAGCTGTCTCGGACCTTGCACCTTATTTGGCTATTTCCATCATACTTAACGGCATCCAACCTGTTTTATCTGGTAAGAATTTTTCCTAATTATATATTGGAGTTATTGTAATGAATTTTTTTTTTTTTCACTTCTGTTATGTACACGAACAATAAGAAAAATCTCAAGTACAAATTTTTAAAGACGCTCTTCAAAATGTTTCATAAACACAACAATGAAAACGTTCCCACTTCTCCAAAATACCAAATAAATGCATGATAATTCTCAAGTACAAATTTCATAGCTTAAATTTTTTTGACTATTTTATGAGGCTCGTGTTCAGTTACCAAGAAAGAAAATGATGAGAAAGTATTAGAAAAGCTGATTCTTCTCTTAGAAAGTAGTAAAACTTTTGGGCTATTTCAGTTCTTAAAAATTCGCATTTAGATTCATTTTCTCGAAACTTATACCCTTAAATTGAGGTACTCTGATAACCTATTTTCAACTTGTGTTTCTCCACAATTGGCATCATTTTGAATTTTCTTCTACAGTCATTTTCCAAATCAAGATAGATATGACAAATTGATTTTATTTCGATTTTCTACACAATCGCATCCTAATTTCTTAAAAAGTTCCATGGTCAAAAGAATAAACAAAAAATTGGTCAAAAAGACAAATATGTATTGATTTGGCTCATTAAAGATGTGTTATTTAATTTATGAGTTAGAATTCATGATTTGAGAAGTTTTAACGCTGGAGATCCTTTTATAGACGGATTTGCCCCTAAACACAAAGAGATAATTTTATCTAATAACATTATTATTTCAAAAATTAACAAATAATATTGTTTGTTAAGATATCTATTAAGAAACACACACACGCACACGTGTGTATATATATATATACATATATATATAGCGAGAGAGAGAGAGTGAGTGAGTTTCTAATAAGAGATCTCTTAGTTTACTACGGTGCGAACCTCTTATTTTTTGATCAAATTATGAAGATCCGAATCGTTCAATGTGTTTAAAACATGTTTTTAAGGGTACTCGCAAGAAATCAGCTCAAAATAATATCCAGAAAGGCTTGATCCATTCAATTTTTTATAAAATTATTTCTGTCAGCATTTATCAAAAATTGTTTAAATCAAGCCATTCTCAATATTATTTTGAGCCGATTTCTTTTGGACACCTTAAAAATATGTTTTAAACACATTGAACGGTTCCGATTATCAAAATTTGATCAAAAAATAAAAAATTCACACCGTAACAAAATAAGAAATCCTTTATTAGAAGTATACTATATATGGTGGATGTAGTGAGCAATTTGGATTTTGCTAGCTAGGTCGCATGGGGATAATTATGTGCTCAATTATTTGCTGATGAAAAAATTGACAAGTGGGTCAATTTAACTTGATAGTTTCGACATGTCTGCATTAATTGTATCCTCTTTTCATTTTATTTTCTCTCTCTAAATCATTATATGTCTACACTAATTGTATCTTCTCTCTCTAAATCATTGTATGTCTACATTAAATGTATCTTCTTTTTGTCCATTTTGCTTTCCAAATATATTAGATAGGTTCGTTTGGAGATAAGTGATCCACAATCAAATACTATCTTTATTTTGTAACTTTTTTTATTTTTTTTGTCGTTTTTAGATTAGAAGCAAAACACAATCATGCATATATGTTTGTTTTTTTTTCGTTTGGAGAAATTAAGATTCTTTTTTCTTCAAAACAATTCTGCAACCTTGATGGTACTCTGAGACCGTTATTCTCTAACTAGATTTCTTCACAATTGGCATTGTGCTTGAATTATTATTATTTATTTATTTTATAGTCACAACCAGACGATTTTGAAATTATCCTCAACCTAATACCGACTAGTCTTCGGGAAATTAATCTCACCATCCATTTGCAGATGACCCATTTGAAGCCAAAACTTTTGCCTTATATGGATTAGTCACGTAAGAGTTAATAATAACTAAAAGATTGCGAACCTGAGACCCAAAAGAAACATACCTCTAAGTCTCAAATTTTGACTACCAAATCAATCCTTCGAGGTTGTGCTTCAATTATTAATTCCTTTGTCATATGAAAATAAACAGTAAATTTGTTCTTTTCTTTAGTTTCTAATACAAGTGTGTGTGCGCGCGTGCATCTAAATTCAAGCTTGTATTTTTAAGTGTGTGAGTTGAACACTTCAAGCTTGTCTAGTTTTTTAATATAAGTTAGATAGAGTGATTAATTAGTGATAAAGTTGGATTTTGGTAGCATGGGGGTGTTTTAGTTATTTGATAGAGTGGATGAGGTTGAATTCTCTTCTTCAGTCATTTAAATAAAGTTGGGAGTCTCTTTCCTCTTTATTAGAGTGCAATGTTTGTCCACTCACATAAAAACTGCAAATTGGTTCACCTATCTCAAAACTAAATCTACATGATTATTCATTTTGTATGGAGCCGATACCGACTTCTGATTTGATGATCAAAATTCTTTATTTTATGATTGGGCAAATGATTAGCCCTCGTGCTTCACTCTCAAGAAACCTAACACTCTATTTTGATAAGAATCCAACAACCACTATGAATTATTTAATAATATTTAAGTTTCAAAAGGACAAAAACCCTTGCAAGTAATTTATGTCAAGATTAATTAATACAAAGATCTTAGTTGCTGTAACATCAAACTTGTAATGGTATCCAATAATTAATCCACTTCTTAGCATGGACAAAGATATATCTCTCTCTCTCACATACACACACACACACATTGTGGTGATTGGGATAGATGATGAGAGTGTTGTTGTTTCATATGCCATGATTGAAGGGGTGGCTGTTGGATGTGGATGGCAAGCATTCGTTGCGTATGTAAATATTGGATGCTATTACGTTGTTGGAGTTCCGTTGGGTGCACTTCTCGGCTTCACATTCAACCTTGGTGCTAAGGTACATACATACACGACTCGTGCACTGTAAACGTTCAACGTAGCTATAAATATATGTTTCATATTATTATTTTCAATTTTCAATTTAGAAAATAATTTACAATCTTTTGTGAAACTAAAAACTTAATTCCTGCAACTTCGAGAATATTATTAAGCTGAGACCAAGTTAATTGTGTTTGTTGAGGATTGATAAATCACTTAAAAGCACCCCAAACTTTATATGTCAAACATTAAATTTCAAGATAATTTTCAACTTCTGCATATTATAAAAATACAAAATTTATTTGACATAAATTTTGACAACTACATTAATCAACACTATAGTTTTCGGACTTAAAGTCTCTATTGTGCACAAAACACTAACCAAGCATTTGAACACTAATCGAATAATTTTTTAGCAATATTTTGCGCACCAAAATATAATTTTAACACGCAGCACGTTTTGTTATGCGCAATGCACACAAACTTCTTGTTCTGTTTACTATATTTTGCATCTAGATAGAGATCAACCAAGTGAAACCCACTTGTATTTATTGGTATCTTTGTCTTCCTAATTTATACCAGAGCCTGTCACATTTATTAGCTATGGATTTTACATATGAAATACATCATTAATAGACATGGAAAATTTAATGTAGAATAATTAGAAAAACTGTTGTTTCTGCAGGGAATATGGTCAGGGATGATGTGGGGTACTTTGATCCAGACTATTATCTTACTTTGGGTAACTTTTCGGACCAACTGGAATAAAGAGGTAAAATCATTATGTGTTCGTGTCAACAAAGTAAAACATACATACATACATGCATATACATATATATATTTATACAGACCCACACACATTCCGTAGTGAAGGAAAGGCCAGCCACAAAGAGACTTGTTGCTTTCACTCTACTGAAACTTCCATCATTTCGAACACTAATTTTTTAAAAATCATTTCTTTCAGTTTTGCCATAACTTTGTACCTTACTAATAGAACAAAAAATCAAATTTGCCATGCAATTCTAGACTCTGCTAGCCTACTTCCCGTCACAAAAACTAGTTAGATCTTCGGATATGGTCTCGTGCCCTTAAACATGTCATAGTTACGGGTATATAAGATGTAATTTCTTGAATTTTCAGGTTGACAAAGCGCTGGACCGGTTGGATAAATGGAACACGAAGGCAGAGGAGGAGCCTCTTTTGGCAAGCTGAGTACCAAAATTTGAATCATCTCATAGACATGTATCTATGAATCTGTCAACCTCATCAGCATATGCTGCCATTACCAAATTCATCAGCTTCTCATTATAATGTTTTTTTTTTCTCCAGTCAGTGATTACCTACAGAATTGTTGTACTTGCAATTTTTGGTTATTTCAGTAATGTACTTGCAGAGAAAGTGTGTTCCTATCCATGCTGTAATTCTGAAGTCAAACAACAGTCCATGTAGCTTAAAAAGATTGACACAAAAACCAAATTTGACAGAACACCTGATAGGAATTCACCGTTCATTGATATTAAGCATCAAAACGATCACAGACGACAAAATATTGCCAGTTGACTTTAGCAATTACCATCGATCGATCATAACAGCTTGAACCAGCAGCATGCTTTAGCGTAAAAATCTACAGTTAGTTTCTGATTCAGGCATAACCTTGCCTTATTTCCCTTCATAACTTCTTTTTAAGTTAAAACGACAGTACCAGGATTTACAAGAGGTTTTCTATTCCACCAAACAAAGGCAGCCAACTGTAAAGATCGATAGAAGAAGTAGACCAAATTAGAAAACAAGTTTATTCTAAAGCGGGCAGTTATGCTCCACTTGGATATGAAAACAGACGAGAGTTCCTTATATTGGGAAAGGGAGCCTAATCATCTAGAGATGTGCATGATGACATTATTATTACAACTTTAGACTAAGAGGATGTGTTTCATAGCTACGATCTTTATGTTAATAATTTCAAATGAAAATCTAAAGTGAATCAACAATTATGCAAAGTCACACCGCTAAACTAACCTCCTGACCTCAGAAGAGATTCCCAAAGGCATAGACAATCCACGCAGACTGCACTGGACAATCTCGGATAGCAAATATATTAAGCTCACCCTGCTTTCCTATTTACCTGTTATAATAGAAAACAAAACAAAACAAAACAAAAAAAAGAGCAGCACAAGATAAAAGCCAGAACAGATACATAAATTTGCAGCCATGGATACCGATAAACAATGATGGTAAAGCAGACATCAATGGCACTTTATTCCGAAGGACAATATCATTCATGTAACTTATGCATGGCAATCCACATGTTGTGTTAAAAGACAGAACCACGTAAAGCGAACAATAAATACATTAGAGATTGTTTCCTGGCCACTCTATACAACGAGTGAAAGAAAAAAACTGTGGAAACCAACCATGTATTTGCATCTAAGAGAAACTATGACAGCACAAGGCATTACAAAACACAGCCATTGTACAGAATAACAACACTGCAGATAGGGGTGTCGCCATAAGGAAATGGGCAAATTTTGCTTCTCAGCTTTGAAGATCGTAAACGGGATGCTATTTCACTAAAACAGTGGCGACATTTCACCATTCCTGATTAGAAAGAAGCATTGATGGGATGACTGATCTGTGCAAATTCCACATCAGAAGTAATTCCATTTTGATCTGATGCTTCTCAGATCTGGTTCCTTTGTATCACAAAGCATGTGCTAAATGCCCGTCAATCTGTTCGCATGTCATCTTGTTTGTTCCCGTGGTCTGATTCCGTGGAATTCTCAGGTCTTGGGGCTGAAACCTTGGATCTCATTATATGCTTGCACATCCTGAAATACAGTTCATATACCACATCAGGGTTATGCAGAGAGTTTGAATAAGGACAAGAGGAGCTCTGCCTATATAGACCGTGTATGTGTGTGCGCTCGTGTGTGTGCTCGTGTGCATGCGTGTGTGCGAATCTGCGTCCAAAGACCAAGAGCAAAGACAGATCACTTCTTCTACTACACAATACGTATGCCATGTGGAACCTGGAAACGAGTGAAGAGGATATTTCAAACACTTGCTGCCTTGTAATTCGATCTCCAGGATGCACACACATTCTAGCACAGCATATCCAAATTATCTCTTTGACTAGAGACCAAAAAAAAAAAAAAGTATGCCCAGTTAGTACCCATTAATGAGTGTTTGACCAGGATAGATTCAGTACAAACCTATAACCTTAGGCATTAAAGCATTGTGGTTGTCCTTAGACTCACAACCCGACCTTAGAAGTTTGTACCATGAAATTTTACCACTGCACACGTGTTCACCCTTACAGACAATCACCGCATATACATATTACATGTGAACCCGTCAGTGAAGCAGTTCTGAAAAACTAAGCATTGAAAGCATTTAAACTCTGGAGGGTGGTTTAGCTTATGCAGCTGAACATGTTGAAGAAAAGGCAGCTGACCCAGCATGAACCATGAGAAGAAATTGACACACTAAGTATGCCTCATCACGAACTATATTTAGACTCAAACAGGACAAGTCATAAAGCATGCTGCTCTCGCAATCCTTGCACTGCATTTGATACGGCTAAAAGCAAGTATGATCTTTAAATTAAGGAATGTTAGAACCATACGCGTCAAGAGCATCCCCTTTTCTTTTAACTTCACTTGACCATAATATTGGATCAGCGTTTTTGGGCAAGGAATCCTGCTGCTGGGTTTTCTCCCTCAGCCACAGTTCTGCTTTATTGCACTCGCTAGTAACCTACAAAGAAAACAGTCAAAAATTCGACCAATCAGTTGGTAACCCAAAACAAATCACCTTTGTCATCACATCAACCCCGCATCAAATATTATCTGTTCCAGGAAAAGTAGTGTACTGCATCTCGCTCGCTCGCTGGAAGTGATCCTACAGCCATCCGATAATCCACAATGCGATTTAATAGACACCTTGTTGCTTCTGCTCGGGGCTCTTCATCTTTATATCGATTTTCAATTGGATCCATCAACTAGCCAAAAGCAGAAAAATTAAGCACATTAAGAAGGGAAAGTAGAAATACTAAGGAAGAGCAAGAGGGGAAACTATGCAAACAATACGCACCTTTTTCAGATCATCTAGTTTCTCAGTATAAACCTTTTCAGATTCATCATCCCCATCCTCATAGAGCCACTCCTCTGTCTGTTGTAGATTTCTAGAAATCCCTTCCTTTTCTGAATCAGAGGCAAAGCTCCGGTACGTATTCAAAAGCTGTATGTATACATTTGTTATTCTCATGTCCAAAATAGTTGGATTTGGACAAGTTCAATATCTCATGTCCAACAGATAACCACTAAGCAATTAATAAGCATAAAAAGACGAGTCAATTAGAGGTGAAGATACCCATGCACGAATACCCAAAAGACGATGGCGGGAAATAGGCAAAAGGACCAAACTTCCACATCAAAATAACAGGAAAACCACATATATGCATCCACGAGGTAGTAAGAGGAAATGCGATAACTAAATTATCGAACTTCAATACCATTGAAAGACTCTTCAATATCTTGTGACAGAAAAAAACAGACCCATGTTATCCACAACGTGGAGTGCTCATCTCAGTTGAATCAAGAAAAAAGTTGGTTAATGAAACATCCATTTTTGGTAGTTAACAAGTAAAAAAAACATTTGCATTTTACCCAGTATTGCTATAAAAGTATACATACTTCTGTTACTTTGTTTATGTGTGTAAGCTACTTTGTTTATGTGTGTACGCACTTTTTGAAGGCAGCAGTTTGAAGTTTGTTATGCTAGGCATAAGATAAAAGCTTCAAACAAAAGCCACGCATAACCAACATGGTACATGGGAATAGACTAATCCATACTTGTCCCCTGTCTATTCTCATTGTACTCCTGTACATTAAGTGCGGACTAAACACTTGATATTAACTTCCGACATGGAGTTCTGAGGGTTCTTAACAAAGGCTATGGCTGGGCCAATTAATTCAAATGGTTTTCAGTCAATTAATATGCAACTCAGGCCTTTGCTTTCCCCATAGCAATTTGTAAGTCAGTACCTGTTGAACATTGGCAGAATTCATAATAACTGGCACGTCAACACAATGAAGAAGTACCTTATTGCGTGTCTCGTAGACATAAGATTCCAGCATGTTTTTCTTATCTTTAGTTTGCTCAACCTTTATGTCTTGCTGGACCAACTTAAGTTCTTTCTCTTGAGCTTCAGAGAGTTCTTCCTTTGTCATTCCACCATACACATTCTCCGTAACTTGTGGATACTGTCTCCTTATGGCCTTGCCCTTTTTCGTTTCATCAGCAGCCTTCACATACAAATTGAATCTCTATTACCAACACCACTACAACTAACAAAAATGCAAATACATTACGAATCTGGCATTTTAATAGCTCAAATTTGCTGCACTATCGATACCAACAAAGATATGATATGAGTCTAACTGCCCATAACAAGTAATTTAGTAACTCTACAGGAGTGTTCCCCATTTTGTCTCGTATGCAGTTTCAATTAGACTCCTAAGTGTGTGCAGATATAGCATACGAGCAGCAGCTTCTTCATCATAAAGTGTTCACCCCCTAAAGGTGTTTTCGCTTGTTGAAAACATCTTTCACAAGTAAAGGCAAAACAACTTGATTTACAAGCCATCCACTAAAATTCGAGAATCTTCCATTTGAAGTAAAAGCTTAAAGCTAGTTTAGTTGTAGCTTGGGAAAACAATGCAAGGGATCTGCACTCGTGTTGAGCGGGTGTCACAAATCTTTTCCACAACTTGGATATGCGTCAGCACAAATTAAAAAAAAATGTATTCACAATTTTATATACAGTTCACAACAATCTCAATTACAATTTAGATCCTCTTCATTTTCACATCTTGTCCAATTTTCTTAAAACCAATTACCTAGCATGAAGTACTAATGATCCATCTATTTGCATGGTGGGGACTGTGGAGTGGTTCTCTGAAATAAAAAAGATATAACATTCAAACTGAGATGCTTTAACAATACATCATCAAGGCCAGACTATGAAGAAGTTGCTATGTAGGCATGCCCACAGAGTATGTGTAATGTCACTGTAATCTGTACAGCATGGATTGTTATTACAAGAAAACATTCCTAAATCCACTCAGTTAAAAATTCAAAAGAAAAGAAAAGAATATGGCAGAATTAATGATAACATACATGGATGTAGACGGACAGCTAATTTAAACTGAACTTACAACAGAATCAGTATCTTCGGCATCATATGATACATCAAAGGACGTGCGATTGTCAGTCTCCAGCTTATCTGAAGTTACATGAGCACTACCCCTTGACTCATGCCTGTGATCTTCTATTAGCTGATGCAATTACAGAAATTCAGTCACCACAGTGATTGCAATCCCACCCAATTTCACATAATCAAAAAATGGAACCACTACTTACCATAGCTGACTCTACAGTTACAATTCCATTGAGATTTAGGTGAACCTTAACTTTTATCTTCATTGTTTCCGGGTGGGAGACTTGGAATGGACCAACCTAGAGAAACAAATTAGAATTAGCTTAATTTTTTAAGAAAAAACCCAAAAGGAAACCATAAAGTGTATGTAACTACTTTAGAGATTAATTGCATATGGGTTTTTTTTTTTTTTGGGGGGGGGGGGGTTGGTGTGGTAAACACCAACTCTGTGTTAACGGAGTTATTACGAGATGAAAATGAAATAGAATGATAGAATGTCCCCTGGGTTCACAAACTCCCTTCCGTATAGAATGTGATGCCTATCGGAATGATTCTAGTTATTACCATAAAACTGCTGATTTTAGGTGATGTGCCAGGAGGCAATTCATTTGGATCAGCATAGAAGGCTTCTAAAAGAAATGTGTTATTTCTACGCAATGTAAGAATCTTAATGCTTGGAAATGGATGTCCTCTTGGAAAGAGCACCACATTTGACAGCGTGCAGATTGGACCTTCGTTTGATGAAAATCCTACTGAGAAAGGAAACACGTCCTGGACCTGCAAATCAAAAGATATGCAAACATTGACGTATTAAAATATGAGAAACCAAATTGTATGAGCTATACATAAAAGCTCAGAATTGCATGCATGTAGCTTTCCCGTTAAACAAGATGCTTGCAGCCAGTGAAAATGCAAAATAACTCAAATCATATACACAAAAATCATAATAGACTTTGAGTTATCTCAAGTAACAAGCGCCTTTCCTTTTGTGAAGACTATCAACTTCATTTTATAGACATGTACAAAAAATCCCTCACAGATCCTCATACAAGTCCAAATGAGCTACCACATATCGGCCAAATAGAAACCTATTCACAGCACCATTTGTGACAGGTATGAATCCACTAAGAGCGCCGAAAGGGATAAGAGACTCGTCATGGCCTTTCCCTAAAGCCAAAAGGAAACTAACAACACGGAAGAAGATATCAATCCAATGAAGACCACTGATGACTATAAAGGAAAGTTCAATAGCTATTGCAATGACACCTGTTTTATATCTTTAACCAGTACTTGTAGGAATCCATAAACTTTACTCACTCCCCGGAAGTAACAACTTCATGCACACCACTACTGCTGTGAAGCTCTTTCTTCGTGTCAGATTTGTCTAATACCAACTTCTAGGACCAGGAACACACCTCTACTCAATAACACTGGAACATGAATATTAATTAACATGTTCAAACAAAAGGACTGATGACCCTCTACTTTCAAGCTATATACGGTAGAATCTTATCATGTCAACTGTTCTACTAATTTTATGGCTGGTTGGTAGTGGTTCTGTTTTCTTTTTCCCATAACCTGATAGATTGTTCATATTTTCTTTCTTTTTCATTTATATAAAGTTCCACGTTACTGTTTTGCGTTAGTTTTAAATTACGAGTCACCTTGTATATGCGCATCGTCTGAACACCTTGAGTGGCCTTTAGAGTTCAATAGTAAAAATTCAATCAAAGAATTCATATTTGGCAATGATATAATAACATATAAGCTGTCCAAAAATAACCAAGCCAAGCCAAACCAAAACGAGCCTCAAGTCCCAATCAATGGGGGTCAGCTACATGAATCCGTTTTCTCCAATGAGCTCTGTCAAGGGCATCGTATTCTGGGTATTCAAAAAATCTAAATCCTCTAGAACTAAATCCTCTAAAGTCAATTTTGGTCTACTCCTTTTATTGCTATCATCTACCGTAACCACGTCAACCCTCCTAACTACCGCATCTGCTGTCCAAAAATAACTAGAAAAAGGAAATACAATGCCACGACAAGGGAATCTGTAGGCCAAAAATTGGGGTCATCTACAAGAATTGTTTTCCTCCATTCTGCTCTGTCAAGAGCTACAATGCATAATCTTTATTTGGATCCATGTTCCTAAAGGATCTTAAGGGAATTTACAGCAGAAATAAGCCTAGTTGACAGCATCATGGCAAATACAATTGCTAGTTACAGCATGGATGTTTTACATTGACCAACAACGACAAAAGAAATCTAATTTACAAGAAACAGGTTAAGTACGAAGAAGAAAGGTGCCCCCATTTTCCAAAATGGAAGCATACAGAAGTAACATAACAATTAAAATAACACAATACGCTCATAACAGCAATGCAGTCATCCAGAGCACTTGCGAAAGAGTTAACAGTTATGCAAAGACACAAACCTCATACTCTCTAACACGAAATACTGGGCTAAGCATTGCACATTGAAGAGCACAACCGCGAGCCACACATTCGCTTGCATTGACAGTCCGGCTGGGTTCTCTACCAAAAAGAGAAGCCAAAACTCGTGCAATAGATGGTATCCGAGACCCTGATCCAACAAGCTCAACAACATGAATTTTGTCCACAGTCAGACCAGAGTCCTCCAAAGCCTTGCGACAAGGAATGCGGATCCTCTCCAATAACTCTGACGATAGTTTCTCAAAATCCTCTCGCTTAATGAAACCCTTAACATCTTTCTCATCCATTAAGCACTCAATGGTCATGGGCGCCTCTGGATTTGCGCTCAACACTTTCTTTAATTTCTCACATGCTTGCCTCAGCCTTATAGAAGCCCTGGTGTTAGAATAAACATCAATATCATATTTTTCCTTGAACTGGGATGCAAAGTATCTGAACAAAACCTCGTCGAAGTTTCTTCCACCCAAGTTACTGTCAAAAGCATGGGACAGTATCTTCATATGTGCAGGTTCAAATGAGGCAACAGCAACTTGCGTATCACAATGACCAATGTCAACGAAAACAACATGACTTGGACCTGATTTGGGGAAATCAGTCTTGTAAATACCATAACCCAGTGCAGTAGCAGCACAGTCATGCATCAATCTCAATGGCTTCAAACCTGCGATTTCTGCAGCATGCAAAAACTCACGCCTTTGCAAGTCTGTGAAGTAAGATGGTATCCCGATCACACAATCTGAAACGCCTACTTCCAGATTCTTCTCGGCGATCTGCTTCAAATGGGCCAACAACATTGCCAAGATCTGAATGGGTGTAAATGTATGAGTTTCGCCCAAATACTGCAAATGAATCAAAATGCCACCATCTGGACCTTCAGAAGTCTGGAAAGGGAATGACCTCAAGTCTTCCTGAACACCTGGGTCCCTGAATTTCCTACCAATCAGTCTCTTCACCTGAGAAATTGTAGATTTAGGGTTCATGGTCGCAGAAGCGGCCCCAGCTGCTCCCAAGAACCTTTGTTTCTCACCAAATGATACGACGGCTGGGGTTTCTCGCTTGGACTCATCATTCAACAAAACATCAATCCCTCCTTGCTTCACAACTCCAATTACGCAATTCTCATTTCCAATATCAAGTCCCACCACACTCATTTTTTTTTTAACGAAGCTGATAAGTGATCCCCACAAGCTGAAACACAGAATTTGTAAGAGGAATCAAAATATGACACCTTAATTTGAACAATTATGCTCAATTATCAGCTCATAGATTTGACAAAACTTAGGCGTATGATACAAATCACCTAAAGAGTTTTATCAAAATTTAATGAGGATTGATCAGGAAAGCATACGTTCCATCAATTGACAGCAATGTGAGATAACATTAAAGAGACATAAATAGATTTGGATGTACATATGTTTGGTTATGGCTAAATTGAAGAGTACGATTACAACAACATTATGGAGCTGTGTAACGACAGATGGTGAGGTAAAGCAGCGTACCTTGTTAGACAGAGAAAAAAAAACCCTAAAATGGAGGAAGAGGGGGGTGGATGAGAGAGCAAATCTCTCCAAATTGCATGCCAAGTGAAAGCGGACAATCTCCCGAGAAGGGGTGTGTGTGTGTGTGTGTGTGTGTGTAAATGAGGACTAGAAATAGGAAGAGAGAA
>JABCMJ010012370.1:0-21933 GCA_014822125.1 Arbutus unedo | reverse complement strand
ACCCCCTTTCCAAGTTTCCATCAACGTTTTTAGAATCATCATGTTGATTGTCTAGGCTGAAAGAGCTGTTCAATTTGGTTTTTAAGTTCTGTGACATCTTCGGTGTATATATGATCGCCCAGAATGCCAAGTCTAAGAGGCATCACCTCCAGAGTCGGATGAGGTACGGATCCCTGGTTGTCAGCCTTCCCGACTTGGACAAATATGCCGAGGATGTGCTCGAGGTCTCCGGCAACTTCGAGTTTGGCCCCGATGAGGACGAATACCCGGTCCCCCGCGTCCCAGGGGTTTTAGGTATACCTCGCACTCGTCTTCGGGCATTTAATTTTGTTTTCTTATTCGGCATCTAATTATTGCTTTTGATTTTTAGAAACAAGGATGATGTTGGCCACCTTAATTCTGAATCTTGGCCCTCACGCATTGTTCAAGCATTCCAGATCCCTATTGACGGCCTAGATGTACTGATGATCTTAGAGTTTGAACCCCATTACAAACACATGCTCGAGGACCCTCGTGCCAAACGAGCTTCCCAGAGTAAGTTTCTGCAATACCTAGATTGGTCGGACCTCCAGGTCGGCACCCCCCCCCCCCCCCCTCGATGGCCGTAATTCCTTCTAGATCCACAACACTAACCATTTCTCCCCCTGTCAGCCACAAGAGGGCTCGCGAGGCATCAATTGAGGTAGAAGCTGAACCTTCATCTCCAGTTCAATCTTCTACTCCCGCCGAGGGGCAGGTCGCCATTGCTGCCAAGCGATGGAAGCCACAAATGAAAGTCGACAGAGTTGAGGTCAAGAACGATAGTTCGATTGCCAATCTAGGGGTTGCGTGTATCCTAGCTCAGTCTGTTCTTTTGCACGTCAACACGATGCCGACCACCATGAAACCTCTCTACCGAAGGGCCCTCTTTGACACCCTCATGGTGAGTAGTTTGTTCTATTGAATACTAGTTTTAAAGGCCCAAGTCTGTTTGCTTGCTGATTGTTTCTTTGTTGCAGATCGTACATGCGCTTTCGACCTTCGATGGTCACCTGTCGGAGTCAAGGTGGAGCTAGAGGTGGCCCAGCTCAAGGATGAGATCGTCATTCTCAATGCGAACCTGAGCGTCTTCTAGAGTTCAAATGCCAACCTGCTCAAGGAGGCAGAAGAGCAGAGGGAGAAATATAAAGAGGTGGCCGATAGGACTTATAACATCGGCTTTGATGAGGACAAGGCCCAGTGTGAAGCTGAGCTGGCGAAGTCGCAGGACATCATCTATCGGTGTGGCTAGGTTGACGCGTTGAGGGTCGTAGAGCTTCCAGCCAATTCCATGCTATTCAAAGACCCCTCTCCCTTTCTGGTTGTCGCTTCGGCCTCCATTCCCACTACTGAGGGCTCCCTCCCGTTGGCTCAGGATGATATGGCTCCTGTAGACGTCGAGGGGGAGGACACTTTTACCGAGGGCACCCTCTAGTTTCTCTTTTTATTTTCTAGGGTTGTAACTAGATCTTTCCTTAGCCGTTGTCAGACTGTGGCAAATGGGTCGGCTTTAATTTGTATCTTGCCGTACTTTTTATGATAACTTTCTTTTCTGCATTACTCCTCTTGCGCGTTTGTTTATATGGCTAAAATGCCTGCTTTATCTTTACTTGGTTATTTTGGCCAATATGCCTTAGTCTTTAATTACTTCGACTTCAGCCAATATGCCTTAGTTTTGAATTACTTCTGCCAAATTGCCTTCTTTAGTTATTTCGGCCAATGTGCCTTTCGTTTAGCCCACAGTGGCCGAGGTGCCACTTTACCAATTTTCTCCCCCACTAAGGGTTTGGAGGCTTAGCAAATTGCTGCAAACTCTTAATGGCTCGAGTGTCTCGATTGCTCACCTATCGGCCTTAGGGCTCCACGAATGGACCCTAGCCTTTCATGAGCTCCTCGGTCGCTGAGATCGGTCTAAGGCTCCTTAAAACGATGACCCTAACCTTGATCATTTGTATTAACAATGGGTGTCGGCAAATAGCACGTGGAAAAACGCATAATTTTATTAATGAATCTTGATTATCACAAGACAAGTAAATAAAAGAAATAGAAAAGGCTAATGGTAATATTTTCCAAGTCGACTGCATTCTAGGGGTTCGGCACAGGTTTGACGGTCATGTTTTCCAATCGATAAGCCCTGGTGCCAATCTATTCGGTGATCTTATACGGCCCCTCCCGAGTGGGGCCGAGCTTTCTGTCGGACTGCTTCTTTGTGTTGGCCACGACCTTTCGTAGCACCAAGTCCTCCGTCTGAAACGTTCGCTGTCAGATCCCTTGATTATATCCCTTGGCCACTTATTGTTGATAGGTGGCCAGACAGATGTGGGCTCGATCGCGCCTTTCTTCAGCCAGGTCCAGATCCTTTGTGATGTCTTGGCTGTTCTAATCCTCATCGAAGTGTGTGGTCCGAATGGTCGGCTTCCCTACTTCTAGTGGAATGATGGCTTCCATGCTGAATGCTAGTGCAAAAGACATTTGGCCTATGGAATGCCGCGGGGTGGTTTGGTATGCCCAGAGCACACTCGGGAGCTCCTCGGCCCATCTTCCTTTGGCTGGCATCAGCCGCTTCTTGATGTCTGAGACCACAATTTTGTTGGAGGCTTTGGCTTGATGTCTCATATGCACATAGCCTTGGCATAGATTTTCTTATTGGGCTTGTAACTCAACCCTTCCATCTTTCAGGTACCGCACCAAATGAATAGCATGGAGCGTGTGATACACATGGCCTAATATCTTTTTGGAAAGCAAATTGAAGGAGTTATTTAACATCTCTATGAACTTATTTTTGGAAGATGTATTGTAATTTCTACCTGTATTTTTTGGTTGAAGATAAATGGGCCTTCTACCCTTTTTGAGATCATGGGTAATGTATTTTGGGCCGGTAGTGCCTATTCCTCTTTTGAAAACCAACGGATACTTATCAGTTTGACATTATCTAATTGGAATATTTAGATTTTAAACGGTGTTTAGTGAGAATTGTGAACGGTATATCGTGTTTGATAATATTGAGAAATCAGGGCATGACATAATTTTTATTTTTATGAAATCTCTTATCGAGAAGAACCAATAATCAAGAAGAAAATAGATACAAAATAAAAAATTACAAAACTATTGGTGTACCAAAAGGTCTACCTTGTTTTGACTTACT
Organism: Arbutus unedo; assembly: GCA_014822125.1. Classification (NCBI taxonomy): domain Eukaryota; kingdom Viridiplantae; phylum Streptophyta; class Magnoliopsida; order Ericales; family Ericaceae; genus Arbutus; species Arbutus unedo. Next base: position 18,770 of record JABCMJ010012370.1, on the reverse strand, counting down.
TATCATATTTTCAGATTTTTCTAATTTTCAAACATAGTTTTTTATTTTTTTAAAATATCTTATCAAGACAAACCAATAATCAATAAAAAATAGATGCAAAATTAAAAATTAAAAAAATATTGGTGTACCAAAAGGTCGTGAGGGCACAACTCATATTTTAACTTATTTTTTTATTTTTTATTTTTTATTTTTGAACATAATTTTTAATTTGTTTAAATTTATTATTGAGACAAACCAATAATTAATAAAAAATGAGTGTAAGATTAAAATTTACAAAAAAAAAAATTGGTACCAAAGGTCGTAAGGGCACAAACTATGGTTTAGTATTTTTCATATTTTCTGATTTTTTAATTTTTAAATATTTTAAAAAAATTTATCGAGACGAATCAAGAATAAATAAAAAATTGATACAAGATAAAAAATTAACAAAAAATTAGTGTACCAAAAGGTAGTGATAACACAAATCATATTTTTAACTTATTTTTCATATTTTTTTATTTTTTAATTTTTAAACATAATTTTTAATTTTTAAAAATTTTTTTTTATCAAGACGAACCAATAATAAATAAAAAAATTAATGCAAAATAGAAAGTTACAAAAATATTAGTGTACCAAAAGATTACGAGAGCTTCCAAACTTAGTAACTTTGTAATTAGGATAATTTTATCAATAAAATGATTTAACATATTAACACTTTTAAAAGAATGAACCATAACTATTGGTAGTGTTAAAATAGTAGATTCTAATTCAACAAATAAATTAGCCAGGATTTAATGAGTTAATTAACCCCAAATTTGTACTTTTCACTAATTTTTGAAAAAAAAATGTAATATAATATTTTTATTATGTCATTTTCAAGTTGGTGACATAACTAATCTCCCTTCATAATGTCAATTTTGATTAAAAGCGGAATCGAAACCAAATAGTAAAATTTTTATGAAAACCTTATTAATCTCGGTTTTGATTAAAACTAACATTGAAATAAATAAATTACTTTATAATGTCAGTTTTAATTAAAAATGACATTCAAACCACGAAAACCTTTTTAATCTCGATTGACACTGAAGCAATGAAAAAAAAAATGTGAAACACATATGTTATATATTAGATATTATAAATATATTATTAATATTATGTTTGATGTAGTAGTCAGAGAGTATGCGCGTAAGATGTTGGTTAGGTGGAAGGTCAGAGGTTCGAAACTTTAAAAAAATGGTGTTCTAGCCATATTGACTAGATAATAGTGTTATGTCTAATGACACTTTGTGGCTATCATATTTATAGTTAACAATGATAATTTTAATCTGTCATCTTATACTTTTTAATAACACTTATAAAGTGTCATCTGTATAGATATCAATAACAATTACAAATTATCATAAAAAAATTCAAGACTTTTAATGTCACCTCCATAGCTGATGGTTTGAAAATTGTCATCCGAGATGGACCTTGTGGGTTAGAGCCTATCCATTACTTTCCATATTCAAGTCCCGAAATGAGATATGAGGGTTCGAGTTCCCATACTCATTCTGTGAGTTAGAGTCTCACCGGACATCGTCTCGTTTACTAAAAAAACATTAAAAGAAGAAAATTCATAATTTACCTATATGTTATTCTATTGCATTGTTAATTTCAGCATCTTATATTTATGTTGTACAATTATTTTTGTTATCTTGTCGCATGTTTAGTTATCATTAGGGTAGATTTTTTTATAATCTTTTTTATTGAGTTTCATTACTCATCCGTGCAATTTTTCTGCCTCTGCTATATCATGCAATATGTAGAACTACTGACGAGAACATGATTACGTGGCTGCCATACTCTTAGATACCTATGCTATTTATTTTGAAATTGAATGTAAACCCAAGGATATTAATTTTGTCATTTCAATTCAAACTATTGCAACTTAATTTATCAGTTACTAATAAAATATATTTCTTTTAAATTATTGTTTTGATAAATAAAATAAAATTTAAAAGAATTAAATTAGCAATTCGAAAGTCGAAGCATTACATTTTCAATCATCATGTGCTTCAGATAACCAAATATGATATTACTATGAAAATAGTCTTCGAAATGTGAATGTCAGTAACGAAATCTACTGCAAATATATAGAAATAAGAATTTTTTGAAGCACATTACGGCGTCGCTTTCTTAAAGACAATATTTGCCTCCACCGGAGAGTGTGTACTGGGTTATAGTAAACCTGCCTTCAAGATACAATAAAGATGAACTTGTCTTCTTTCCATCTATGTTTGTACAAACGAAAACGGACAAAATATATGCGTAATAAAAATAAAGAAGAACCAGAAAATCACCAAGTATTGTTTCTACATAATAACAATACTTGTACTAAATGCTTCCAAATATAAGAACTTTTTGAGAGAAAGAGTGGACAAAATTCAAGTAAGTATAATTGTGTTGAAAAAGACTTGTATTTATAGGTGGTATAAGGGTACAATTGAAAAGTTACAACTTTTCAATTAATACAAGTTACAATTTTTAATTCATAACTCATTAAAATAAAAGTCACAACCTTTCAATTAATAAAGGTTACAACTTTTAGAGTAAAAGTTATATCTCTTTGAATAATCACAACTATCCAATTAATAAAAGTTCAACATTTTAGTGTAACACTACAATTGAATAGTCCTAATATTCAAATAATCATGTCTTTAACAATTAGACACACTTATTGATTTACTTTATAACCTCCAACATTAATTTCTACCCCTTTGATAGGATTACACCCAAATGTCTCTCAAGTTTTCAACACAAGCATTCTAGGAACAAAGAAAATTTTACAAAAAATACTCAAAATATATACCCATTTATTTTAAAAATTTCTAACAATCCTCCACCATTTTAAAAATAAATAAGAGTTACTTCTGGTTCTCTTATAAGGCTTATGCATACATAAATATTGTCTCACGACTTCAACCATTCACTTGGTGAAAACACATCAAAGCTAATCAGGCAACATAGTAGTTATGTCTTTGAACTAGTTGTCCTCTAGTGACTAACCGGACATGTCTTACACACAATCCTTTCGATCTTGCAAATATTCTAATTAGCTGACCCGCGCATTGGCCTTAGGTCTGTATCTTGATTTCATGAGCGCTCTAAGGTCTAGCCTCCGTGACCTATAGAAAGCAGCACCACCTCCACACTCACATATGTAGATTTTGTACAATGCCCTTGTAGCGATAGCATCAAAAAACCTATTAAGAGCTAAGTAGTTCATTCTCATTTGTGTTACATTATAGGTACTAAATACTTTACCTTGGGATGAATAGAAAAAATATTTAAAGTGCTTACAATCACAATACATGGTGCAATTTCTCATTGAACTCAAAAAATCGAGAGTATCAACCGGTTGAGTTAAGTTTTCACCAGGAGTGATCAAATCTAACTGGGCATAAGTCTCATCCCTCTTGATGTTTTCCACACCAAGTCCCTTGTAAAGTCTTTTGTTAAAGGATCCACTAAGTTTTGACTTGACTTGACATAATCAATGGTTATCACCCACCAGTTATCAGTTGTCTCACATAGCTGTATCTAAGTTCTATATGCCTAGACTTACCATTGTACACTTGACAATACGCACGTGATAAAGTTGCTTTGTTGTCACAATGCAAAGAAATTGGTGGCATAGGCTTAGGCCATATTGAAATTTCCAGTAATAAATTTCTTAGTCACTCTACCTCTTTGCTTCCAGAAGCTAAGGCCACAAATTTGGCTGCCATAGTCGAATCTATAATGAGAGTTTGCGTCTTTGATTTCTAGGAGATTGCTTCTCCACCAAGCATAAAAATCCAACTACTTGTTGACAAGTGATCATTACACGCAGTTATCCAACTAGCATCTGTGTATTCTTCCAAAATCGAAGGATACCCACTATAGACCATTCCAAAGTCTATAGTACCTTTCAGGTATCTGAATACCTTATTTATCGCATTCTAATGCATTTGTCCTAGGTAACTAGTATACCTACTAAATTTGCTCATGACAAATGCAATATCTAGTCTTGTGCAAGTCATGACATACATCAAGCTTCATATCACTCTAGAATACTCTAGTTATGATACAATTCTTCCAACATTAGTGTCCAACAATGCATGCGAATCATAAGGTGTAGAAATTGGAGCGCTATTGAAGTGAGTAAACTTCTTTATGATATTTTCAATCTAGTGTTGTTGAGATAGAATTAAATGACTATCACGTCGTTTAATTCTAATACCCAAAATTACATCAACGACACCTATATTTTTCATGCTGAAGTTAGCTAAAAGATAATCATTTGTATTCTGAATGCTCTCTAGGTCTGTACCAAATATGAGCATATCGTCTACGTACAAACAAATAATCACCCCATGTTTGCCATTGAACTTATTATATACACATTTATCAGATTAGTGTATTCTAAAACCATTTGATAAAATAACTTTGTCAAATTTCTCATATCACTGGTTGGGTGCTTGTTTAAGTCCATAAAGTGACTTAACAACCTTGCACACTTTATGTTCTTGGCCTTATACCACAAAATCCTCTGGTTGCAGTACATAGATTTCTTCATGTAACTCATCATTAAGGAACGCAGTTTTCACTGTCATTTGGTGAATCTTAAACTTATAGATTATAGCAAGAGCAATTAGAACTTTTATTGTTGAGATTTTAGCAACCGGAGCATATGTATCAAAGTAATCGACACCCTCTTTCTGAATAAAGCCTTTGGCTACTAATCTAGACTGGAACTTGTCAATTGTTCCATCAACTTTTGTTTTCTTTTTGAAAATTTATTTACAACCAATTGGTTTAGAATCAGGTGGTAAATCAGTCAAACTCCATCTATTATTTTCCAATATGAAATCCATCTCATCTTGTATATATAGTCTCCTTCTAGAAGGCAACATCTTGAGATTTCATAGCTCCCTCAAAAGTCAATGATCTGTTTTCACATGTAGCGAAAACACTATGATAACATGTAGTTTTTTGAGTACTTTCTGCTAGGTAAACTACAAAATCAGGACCAAATGTTTTCTCCTTTCGAGCTCGTTTGCTCCTTCTTAGTTCAACATGTTCCACGAATTCATTATTCTCGTCCAAAACCTGTATATGCTCATTGTCATCTCTGGACATCAAGGGTAATGGGTATGAGCATTTGTTAGACTCCAAATCCTTACTTGACTTTAACCTTAGAATCCTATCAAATCTATTTTCGTAAAATACTGCATCTCAAGACTCAATTATGGTGTTTATAGAAACATCATCATTTGGCTTGACCACTAGAAACCTGTATGTCTTACTATGTAAAACATATCCAAGGAATACACACTCGATTTTTTTTTTTACCTAATTTTTTTCTTTTATGTTCGGGCAACATAACAATCGCCCTGCATCCCCAAATCTTAAAATAACTTATGTTAGGTTTCTTTTTGGAACAAAATTCATATGGAATAATTTGGACTTTTTAAGTAGTACTCGATTTAGGATATAAATTGCGGTAAGTAAGGTTTTACCCCAAAAATCGCTGCTCATTTTAGCATTATTAAGCATAGCATTTACCATCTCCGTTAAAGTCTTATTTTTTCTTTCGATCACTCCATTTTGTTGTGGTGTATAAGGTGCAGTTAATTTATGAATAATACCTGCAGTTTTACAATAATCGGGGAAGTGTTATTTACTAACCCTATCGGATCTAAGTCGTTTTATCTTAGTTCCACATTGATTTTCTACTTCTGTTTTATATATTTTGAATTTATCAAGAACTTCATCTTTGGAATGTAATAAGTAAACATAGCAAAATTTTGAATAATTATCCATAAATGTGAAAAATATTTCTTGGCTTCTCTAGTAGGGGTGCTATGAAAATCACATACATCACTATGTATTAGTTCAACTAAAGATGAAATTCGTTCAATTTTTGAAAATGACATTCTAGTAATCTTAGTTTGCATGTAAATTTTACATTTATCAACTATGTCAATTTCATACTTAAGAATTAAACTACATTTAACCATACAATTCATTTTTTTTTGGTGCTAATGTGTCCTAAACGAGTAAAGAAATAGAATCAAACATATAATCAAGGACAACTTTATTGATATTAAGTTTGAACATGTCCTCATACATATAATCATTTCCAACAAAAGTACCACTCTTAGACAGAATAAACTTATTCAACTCAAACACTAATTTAAAACCATGTTTATCTAGCAAGCTTCCCAATACAAAAATTTTCCTAACTTCTAGTACATGATACGCATCAGTAAGTGTCAAAGTCTTGCCAAAAGTGAATTTCAAATCCACTTTACCTCCTTGGAAATGATAGCAATGAACTTAGAATTTTTTGCCTCTAGTACTCCTGATTTTTTACCAATTTTCTGCCTTTTTAGGGCTCAGCAATCTTTTTTGAGATACGCAAGTTTGCAGTAATACCAACAACCTGTAATGGTAGAATCATTCTTTTTCTTTTTTTCGGGACCTTTCTTATCTTGAAACTTACGCTTACGATTTTGCTTATTGGAACCGGAATCATCCTCCACTACATGAACCTTAGAGTTATCATCCTTACTCTCTTGTCGTCTAGTCTCTTCCTTCACCCGAAGGTTTTGGGACAACTGTTCAAGAATAAGTTCCTCGATTTTATGTTTGAGTTTCGCTTTGTAGTCTTTCCATGACGAACGAAGTTTGTTAATTACAGAGGATACGACAGTGGATTCATCCATGTTCATATTCTTAACCTTAAATTGATTAAGAATATTTTCTATCTCATGCAATTAATTAATCATGGGCTTGTTATCAACCATATGGAAATTCATAAATTGACTAATAAGGAATTTCTTACTTGTGGCGGTTCAGTCAAATACTTAGCGTGGAGTGTATCAAAGTTCTTTCGCCGTCTCAAAATTTTGATAGCCATCGAACAAATCATCTAATCGTGCATTTAGGATGTGACCCCGACAAATGTAGTCATTGTTCTCCCATTTGATTCTCTCACAAGTTTGTTCCACCGTTTCATCTTTTTCTCTTGTGGCATTGGTGTGGTCAAAACATATACCACTTTTAGTGTGGTGAGAAGAAAGTGTAATTTCTTCTCTCAACGCTTGAAATTACCGCCATCAAATCGCTCCAACTTAACAAAGTCTTGTATCATTTTTTGTAGAGACATTGTTATTGCAAAATATTGTCTTTAGATTGTTGTAAAAAATTCTATCTTCGGAATGTGAATATCGACGACGAAATCCATTGCAAATACACAAAAACAAAAAAATTTCAAGACGTGTTACGGCGTCGTTTTCCTAAAGATAATATTTACCCCAACCAGATGGTGTGCACCGGGTTACAACAAACTTATCTTCAAGATACAACAAAGACGAACTTGTGTTCTTTCCGTCTATGTTTGTTCAAATGGAGATAAACATAATATATGCGTAGTAAAAATAAAGAAGAACAAAAAAACTACCAAGTATCATTTCTGCAGAATAATAAAACTTGGACTAAATGCTTTTGAATATAAGAACTTTTTGAGAGAGAGAGAGTGGACAAAATTCAAGTAAGTATAATTGTGTTGGAGAATACTTGTATTTATAGATGGTATAAGGATACAATTGAAAAATCTCAACTTTTCAATCTATAGATGCAATGAAAAAGTTACAACTTTTAATTCACAACTCTTTAAAATAAAAGTTACAACATTTCAATTAATAAAAGTCACAATATTTCAATTAATAAATGTTACAACTTTTAGAATAAAAGTTACATCTCTTTGAATAGTCACAACTATCCAATTAATAAAAATTACACATTTTAGTGTAACACTATAATTTAATAGTCCTAACTATTCAAATAGTCATATCTTTAATAATTAGACACACCCTTTAATTTATTTTATAACCTCCAACATTAATTTATACCCCCTAAAATAGAATCACGCAAATGTCTCTCAAGTTTTCAATACAAGCATTCTACAAATAAAGAAAGTTTTTCAAAAAATATTCAAAATATATACCCATTTATTTTAAAACTCACTAACAATAGCTACATAGATGATTGAGTTGAAACGCAATAATAAAAAAATCATTTCTAATGTTTCCTTGAGATCAACTCCTTATTTATGTTATTTTTTATTCAAATATAATCGTTTCATGAATATAAAATAGGGAAACTTATTATTAGTTTAGTAGTTTGATTTAAGTTTTTATTTCATTCATTTGAATTATAATTAGTCTATTAATATATTACATTACATTGTATATTTAATTGTATATCATGTCTATATAATATGTCACACAATTCATATTTTAAGTTTAAAGTGTAAAAACGGATCTTATGAATTTTGATTACGTGTTCAAATTAGTAGATCTCATGAGTTGTGTGACATGTCATGTAGATATGATGTATAATTAAATGTGCAATGTGATATGTTAATATCACTATCTTTTAATCCTTAAATTCAAATAAACCAAAAACAGATCTCATGAGTTGTGTGACATGTTATGTAAACATGATGTACAATTAGATGTGTAATGTGATATGTTAATATTCTATCTTTTAATCCTTAAATTCAAATAAATCAAAAACTTTTTTAGACCTACATTTCCTATGCAAACACTTCCATTTTACATCCCCGCAAATTGTTTTTCTTTTTCTACCGGTATTGTCATAAATTTTAAACAACAATCACTGAAATTTCAAGGTTCTATCTTGAAAACTCTAACCAACATAAATTTGTCAACCATCACTAACTGTTCAAATTTATCATTGTATCATAATATACATTTAGCATACTTACCATCACATGATCATGAAATTTACCATGATCACCGCATTTACCATTATATCGCAGTATGAAGTTAACAAATTTATCATCACATGATGGCCAAATTTACCGTCAAAATAGATTACTAGCAAATGTTTAACTGGTTTTTTTTTCAAAACAAGGAAACATATTATTAGACCCTAACTTAATTTACCCAAAATATGAGCATAATTTTTTAAAAAGTCTATCAATAGAATATATAATAAGCAAGTCTACTACCCATGATTACCTTTTCTTTATTTGAAAGGGAAAAAAAAAGGAAAAAATTCACATCCCCTGCAGTCCTATCACATTCCGTTAATCTTCCTCCAGCATTCTTTTTTTGTTAAGACTTATTTTCCCGTAATCTTTCACGAATTTAGAAACTTCCATTCTTATGTTTGTTCCCCTTCATTGTATTTTATAGCGTGATCATAAAACACTGCCCAAACAGTTGAGCGTAATTGAATAATTTTCGGATAATATTTTGAGCGCCAAACCTGCTGTGCATTACGCAGAATAAGCTCCCCAAATCCATTTTATACATGGAATTTTAAGATTTTCTTCCCCCTGAATTTTTTAATAGATGGAATTTTTTCAAAACATCCTAAACTAGTTTCTTAAAAATCTTAAGAAAGTTGAATTCTTCAAACGATTTTTTTACCAAGAACACCGAATGAATAAGTCTATAAATCAGTTGAAAGAAATAAAATTGAATATCTTAAACAAACCTAATATAAAAAATTGAGCATTTTATATAAATAATTTATTGTCGTTTGCTTGTACATCACTATGGACTGCAATGTGTGCTTGTTATATCTAATGTAATTTTTTTATATAGACTTTGGTGTGTAAATTTAACTACAGCTATGCTTATAATTGTTAATACACGTAATGGTCAACAAAATAATGAAGGCCTAAAATTGTTTATACACACAGGAATCCATAGCAAACGTAGTATTGCTCCAATTCCGGCACCTGAAGCAAAACTCATACATTATATACGTAGGTACACCTACCATATCATAACTCACGGAATCTGTTTCGCTTGCCTCTTCACCTTGAATCTTACACTCTCTCTCTCTCTCTCTCTCTCTCTCTCTCTCTCTCAAACTTGGCCTCTCTTCTTTTTTTCTGATACAACTCAAAATCTCTCTCATCCCTTCTTACTCATCCAAATCCTTGATACCCAGTTAATTACTCGCTCTCATCCCATTTGTTTCTCGAAATGATGCCTCCTGGGCATGAGAGTAGTCCTACTCGCAAACCGGCTAACGTTCTACTCACTAGCCAAATTAAGAACACTCCTATTCATATTGATCACCCACCAAATTCATGTAGCAACGTGGGTCCTAGTATAAATGATCCAATCTCAGACCAACAACGAACAACTTCGACGCGATTTTCTATACTACGGGAATCTTTACGCCCTGTAACACTAAAGGTATCTTATGTCTCCGCTTATATACATTGGGTTGTCGTGTGCTGGCACGATTCATTGAGATTTACTTTTATGATTTTCAAAATATAGTACCTGAAAAACTGCAATTGACTACGTTTTTCGTGTAATGTTTCCAGTTCGAAGATGTGGCTTATACTGTTAAGTTGCAAGCCAGAAAGGCGACTTGCTTTTCATTGCTTGAGGCCAAGCAAAGTTCTAGAACTGTTCTGAATGGTGTGAGTGGCATCGTCCGGCCCGGTGAGCTCCTAGGAATGCTGGGGCCATCTGGGAGCGGAAAAACTACATTACTAACCGCCCTTGCGGGCAGGTTGCCCGGAAATGTCTCAGGCATAATAACATACAACGAGCAGCCCTTTTCGAGCTCGGTGATGAGGAAGACTGGTTTTGTTTCGCAAGACGATGTCCTATACCCGCACCTCACCGTGCTTGAAACCCTGATGTATGTTGCTTTACTGAGGTTACCAAATAAACTCACTACAAAAGAAAAGATTGAACAGGCAGAGTTAGTTATCATGGAACTTGGGTTAACAAGGTGTCGAAATAATGTAATTGGGGGTACGCTTTTTCGTGGTGTTTCTGGAGGAGAGAGGAAAAGAGTAAGTATAGGACAAGAGATGTTGGTGAACCCAAGTTTGTTGTTGCTGGATGAGCCTACTTCTGGGCTTGACTCGACCACAGCTCAGCGGATTCTGGCCACATTGAGAAGGCTAGCAAGAGGGGGAAGAACTGTAATTACGACGATTCATCAGCCTTCGAGTAGGCTTTACAGGATGTTTGATAAGGTGCTGGTGTTATCGGAGGGGTGTCCGATATACAGTGGATGTGCTGATGGGGTGATGGAGTATTTCAGTTCGATTGGTTATGAACCCGCGTCTAACTTTGTGAACCCTGCTGATTTTCTGCTTGATCTTGCTAATGGTATGAAAATCTTCATTTTTTCTAAGCTTGATTAAGGTTGAATATGCTTAACTTTATTAGACTGTTTACCAAAATGAGGTAAATGTAGCAGTAAAATATCAAATATGCCTTGATTAATACCAACTTTCGCTAGTTGAATACGTCTTCAAAATTCGTGAACTTATACGGGTTTTGAAGTTAACTTTTGCTGCTTCTTCCCCTTGTGTATTTCATATAGTTTACAGCAGTAAGTCTTAATCAGCTGCCTACCATCAAAACTTGTTTTGGCATATGCAGGTGTGACACCAGATGCAAAACAGGATGAGGAGCAGGACTTTCATAATAGAGGAGACCACCATGAAGATCAAAACTCAATCAAACAGTCCTTGATATCTTCCTACAAAAAGAACCTTTACGATGCCTTGAAGGACGAGATTCGCCACAACTGTGTTGAATCTGCAGCAGGAGCATTACCTTCAAGAAGTAACCAAAAATAATAATGAAGAAAACCCTTTCCTTCCCTAGTTTCATCCCCCGAGTTTTACATTAATCATCAAGTAAAGCATGTTGTGCATTAAATTAACTTAGCTACTTCATTTAAAGAAGGGGTAATGTATGTTGCAGGCAGTGAAAATCAGTGGACAATCAGTTGGTGGATGCAATTCCAGGTGTTGCTGAGAAGGGGCCTAAAAGAAAGAAAACACGAGTCCTATTCGGGTTTAAAGATTTTCCAAGTCATTACCGTCTCTATTCTTTCAGGACTTTTGTGGTGGCGTTCTGATCCATCACACATACAAGATCAGGTATGTGAGCTGCTCTGTACTGTGCTTCTCAAGATAACAGGAAGAAAATGCAGGAAAACTAAGTTCTAATAGCAAGTAGCTAAGATATGAAAAAATCAAAGCTTACCGCTAAGAAGCTACAACAAGCACCCTCTAGCGTGGGTCCATCCGGGATGTAGTTCTGTCAAAAACTAAATTCTCCACACTTTCCAATATAAATGAATGCATATGCATTTTCCCCAAATTCTGCTCCCGATGGCAAGACGTAGGGGCTGAGGTTTCCTGTCAGCCGTAAGCAACTCAAAATCCGTAACAAAGCCCGCTAGTAGTCATTAGGTTCCATTTTTTCCTTTTGGCTTCTTCCAGCAAATTCTAACAAGGTTGAACATGATACAGGTGGGACTTCTCTTCTTCTTCTCGATGTTCTGGGGCTTCTACCCTCTCATCAACGCCATATTCATGTTCCCACAAGAACGCCCAATGCTAATAAAAGAACGTTCCTCAGGCATGTACCGTCTCTCTTCCTATTACTTTGCCCGATTGGCAGGCGACCTACCAATGGAGCTTGTACTCCCAACTATCTTCACCATCACCACATATTGGATGGGAGGCCTCAAGCCATCGCTAGTGACATTTTTTCTAACCCTCTTGATCGTCCTCTTCAGCGTGCTGGTCTCTCAGGGACTTGGACTAGCACTCGGTGCAATCCTAATGGATATGAAACAAGCAACGACTTTAGCTTCCGTGGTCATGTTCCTGTTTTTACTAGCTGGTGGATACTACATTCAGCACATTCCGGGTTTTATAGCTTGGTTGAAATATGTTTCGTTTAGCCACTATTGTTACAAACTCTTGGTGGAGGTTCAATATTCGGACAATGAGGTTTATGAGTGTGGGTTAGGGGTCAAATGCCGGGTACTGGATTTTCCGGCCATAAGGTACTTGGGTGTTGATAATAAGGGATGGGATGTTGCCGCTTTGGCAGTTATGTTAGTTGGGTATAGGCTTTTGGCTTATGTAGCATTGAGGATGGGGCAACCTCGTTGACTTGTGTCATTTAAAATAGGATAGGCAGCAATGTAGCAATTGAAGTTAAATCTAAAAGATGTTCTTATATTGATGAGATGAACCTGGTAATGATTTCGTCCATTTCACTCCTGCTGGTAATTAGATTCATTTTGTATGTAACATACTTCAGCCCAAAATAGTTGCACTGTCTTGATTGCTATTGGTCCAAATTTTTTAGTGGCAAAAAACAAGAATGTTGAAAAAAAGAATATAGCAAGAAAGAAATCAGGAAAGAAAGATTAAGTACTCTGCTATAACAGCAAACTTGAAAATTTTCATCTAACTGGGGTTCTAGAACAAGCTTCAATACAAATATATATGCACTCTTCTAAAAATATGAGGGGGCATGCGTTAGAATAGGAATAAAGTAATATCAGTAAGAACCTTAAGCAAAGCATCGCATTCAGCATTTTTCAGACCTCCACTGCAGTTATTCTATTCCCCCAGATGGATTGTCTTTCCACCATCTACCATAACAAATGGTTCTTATTCCATGCCATGATCTGAAATAGACTATAAATTATTGTGTTTTGGTGATACTAATACTTGAGGCAAGGAAACTAGGAAATCTTTTACCCCTTTACTTAGAAAATGGCATCAGTCAAGGCTGAAAAACCTGTTGGTTCGAAACGAGCTGGGCAGGCCAAGAAAGAGCCTGTCAAAGCTCCGGTTTCCATTCCTGTCTCTAGTCCGGCTCCAAAGGCTCCGGTCTTCACTCCTGTCCCCGGTCTGACCCCTACAGCCCCGGTTTCCACTCCAGCCCCCAGTTCAGCCCCTAAGCTTCCGGTCTCCACCCCATTCCCCAGTACAGCCCCCAAGGCTTCGGTCTCCACTTGGACCACCCGTCCAGCCCCTAAGAAGGTTGAGCAGAAACCTCAGGAGCCCAAGAAGAAGGTAACATACATAGAGTAGATACATATGTAAGAACTTGACTTGTTAATGACATTTCATTCGTTGTTGGGGTTTAATTCATGTGATTTGGCATTTGATGGTTTTAGGTAACGGGAAGCAAGCCATCCCCTGCAAAGAAGATCTAAAAAGAACCGCACGAGTATTGATCAATGTAGCGCGTGATGTAATATTGTATAAGTATTAGTTCTCGCGTTGTTTGTCAATAGGATGACAATCCTGGCTTGTGATCTATATCTTTGTATCCTTTTTCCTTGGCTCGGTCTAACTAAATAAAGCGTGTGTATTTAAATGATGACTTATTGCACCTCTTGTCCAATTTAAAGGATGTACCCTTTTGGATGATTTTAAGAGACAAATACATGGGCTTTGATGGTATTAATGTGTTAACTTGGTTTCTGAGAAGAAATAAGAAAGAGAAGGAACACCCCAGTTCTGAGTGAAAACATATCATGGATGATGCAGTGGTAGGAAAACTGAAGCATTAGAAAAAATCATTAGGCCATAAACATTAAATTCCAACGAAATTAAGCAAAGCTCTGATGCTTCATCCAAATGTTTCAGCGCGACAAGAGTTTTGATTTGAGTACTGGGATTGCCTTGTATTCCAAAACAAGGCATACACTCGCAGCATAAATCCTGCTAACAGACAGCTCCCCTTGTGTTATTTTCCACTAGCTACTAACTGTGAGGACCTGATTGGCACGGTCCCAAGTAGGGCCGAATTGAAATTGTGTTGTAGTTGGACCGAGAGCAAGGACGACGTGCTTTAACAGGATGGCCGAGCTCCGACCTGGCCCATAGTTCATGGACCAGATATGGGAACTTGATGGGTCTGAACTGGCCCAAAAACTCAATACAATGCCGGACCAAGCCCAGATTAGGCCCGTGACACATAGTGTCTTCCTGTCCAAGATGGGACATTTTATGGGTCCGGGCTGAGAAGGTGGTCTCGCTACCAAACCGAGCTCGTTCATATCATCGCTACCAAACCGAGCTCGTTCATATCAAAATGGAATTTCCACCTGACACTTGGGCAATGTTGCAAAGTTATTTATCATGTCGTAGGGTCAGGTAATAACAAGATTCTATTATGAGTCACTATCACCAAGAGTGTGTTCCGCACATGCCAATCTATGCTTGGTGCTCAAGCTATAAGCAATATAAAAGGTAAAATGCTTGATAGGAGAAGGTGCACCCAATTTTGCAATCCTAGCACAGTACTTTGCATCTTCTTCTTTAGGAACTGACTTAGGCATAAGAGTGTTTCCTAGCCCACCTTCAACTAGTGAGGTACTAACCTTTGGTTGTGGTTGCTAGATTATGTACCCAGAAATCTCATCCATACTCCGGAATCATGAGTGAAATCGCAACGCGGATTGAAATCGCAAAGCGATTGAAGGGCTTCACACTAACCATTGTCCTTTCTCTCCAATTTTCTTGCCCTTATATGTAACAACATCTTCCTAGTTTCTCTAACATATGGACATTTTCTGAAAGGAAAAATTTCTTTTCCTCGCAATCCATCTCCAACTTTCAATGTATATCTCTTAATAAACATCCAAACACTACTCTGTGCAAGTAGAAAGGTGCCAAAAGTAACCACTTCTCTATGTTCCCTTTTATCTATCTTCAATAGTGAGAGTTAATTAAGAAAGGATCCTTCTTTCTGTTTGGCACTGAATTCAGACTGGTTTCTGTTCTTGAGTTCAATTGGAAGGTGTTATACAAAGATCAAATTAAATATCATGACTCAAGATTTACTAATATCCCTACAAAACCGTTCTAAATCAGAATTTCGCCTTTGTTTCTTGTAAAAAAAGATAATGATAGGAATAAATGTGAAATAACATGAATTGGGGTTGGTTTTAAAGGTCCTGCTGTTCTAGCCACATATCATATTTTTGTCTCATGTTTCAAAAAGATGTGTATTCATGAAATATCCAGGCTGCTTTAGAATAGGAATCCAATAATACCGGAATTTTTCCAAGCAAAGCATTTGATTCAGCATCTTTCAAAAAGGGCATCCACTTGATTAATTCTACTGCCTCAAAGGCACCAATCTATCAGTTTCACCATCTATCATAGGCAGTTATTCTTATTCCATGCCATGATCGAAAAAGAACTATAAATTAACGTGCTTCGGTAGTACTAATACTTGAGGCCAGCAAATTAGAAATTCTTTACTCTCTTTAACTTCTGCGAAGAGTAATCAGCAAATGGCATCAATGAAGGCTGAAAAATCCGGATGTTGTCAACACGATGGGCAGGCCAAGAAAGAGCCCGTCAAACCTTCGGTCTTCCCCCTGGCCACCAAGGCTCCGGTCTCCACTCCAACTGCTAAGAAAGTTGAGCAGAAGCCTCAGGAGCCTAAGAAGAAGGTACATACATACATGATACATACCATAGATACAAAAGGATGAATTTGAGTTGTTAAAAGTATCTGCAGTTGTTCCGGCTATTTTGCTAATTCAGAGTCAGTTTTTCAACTTGCTACAGTACCATTTTGTCAAAATTTGGAAAAGTTACCCTAGTGTTGTCAAAACTATTTTTTGGCTAGACCCATCACGATCATTGGATTGGTTGGATTATCTCCTTGAGATAAAACCATGCTTGTATAAATGAGTTTCTACAGCCGAATCTCGCATGGTGAATGGAAAAGTCAATATTGCAGTGTAGTTCTTAGGAGCTCTTGCAAAACAAAACAAAATGGCTTTGGCAAGAGAATTGGCACACACTATTGGATTTGTTTGCTAGTTTTCATTTGTTTCACATGAATAACATTTTGATTGCTTTAGGTATTGGGCACCAAACCAGCAACTCCTGCAAAGAAGATCTAAACAAAACATAGGGCGAGTAGGAAATTCAGCTTGTGATGTATCAGATTCTACAAAGATGCTGCCTACTCAGTTCTGCTTACGTTTATCAGTAATTGGCTTGTGATCAAATAACCATGTAAACCTTTCTAGGCTGGGGAATGCTAAATAAAACATGCGTATTTAAAGGATGATTTTGTGTCTCTTCTTTTGCGATTGTCGATTATGTATGGAAGCTTTGAATGAGTCATTGATCATTATCTGGCAAATTGGTTACAAAGAAGTAGGAAGAAAGAAAAATGAAAATAGACTGGCAAAAAACAGTACAAATCAGGATGCTATAGAATCCACATCACACGAACCGATTTAACGATTGCTTTAGAACGGTTCGTGTTCTTGAACATTAAAGAGCAAAGGTGTAATTATTACATCCAAATCTAACATGAGACAACACAGAAAGTTGTCTTTTACCCCCACACTTTTTTTCTTTTCCTCTCACAAATTTTCCTTCCAAAGCCATATTTATTCTCAGATCACCAACACTTGGTATGTGCTAAGAATTTTTAAAATATCTATGGATTTTGTAAAGCTTCCTTGTTTTTTTAGAATGCTCATTTTTTCTGTGAGTTTTGTTCCACGTTGTTTAGCTGTGAAAAGTTTTGCTTGTATATATATGGGAACACACTTTTAGTCTTCAAAAACTTGGCTCTAAAGTGGCTATGATATGGTACTTTGCATGAAATTTGACGAAGCCGCCCAGACTCGTAGACATGCACCTGTGCGCGTGTGAGTGTGGCGGTGGGCCCACCACAATTAGTCCAAACCACTTAAAAGAAAAGTCAAGATTAATCTTCCTATCTAACATCCATATGCTTGAGCATTCAATAGATTTTGTTAATCTACATCAATAAAATCTCAGTGGTTACTGGTTTTTTTTCATACTGTAGAAATTTCAATTGTCTCGTTTATGCAAACACAAATAGTAAGAACTTCGAGTTTGGACTTCGTTGTATTTTGAAGGAAGATTTACTGTAACCCGGGGCACACCTATTGGTGGGAATAAATACTGTATTTAGGAAAGTGACGTAGCAACGTGCTTCGGAGTGTTTGATTTTTACAAGTTTAAAGACACTGCCAGATTTCTATTTCTTAATGGCCAGTTTCTTCAACAAGGACCAATGACAGTGGACTAACAGATTTTCTGACTACCAAGGATCATTTTTTAGTTACTCCAGCAGCAAATCATCTCAATTTAAGCTCAGGATCATTTTTTAGTCATTTAAAAGCTACAAATGACTATCGCTAATCACGCCACTTGTTTAGGTGTATTTTCTAAAGGTGATCCACTTGAAACCCATTCAAAGAAAAGAAGAACTAAGATTTTGTTTGGTTGGCTGGAATGGAATTGAAGTTATAATGAAATTAGCATGGAGTGAGATTGGAATATTCATTCTCATTCCCATGTTTGATGTGGAAGTATTATTTTTTATATTTGGCTCAAGTAATTTTGGTGTCTTGTCAATAATTAAAAGGATAAGGTCCCGTAGTTTCATAAAATTTCACTTTGGTCCCCGTGTATTCAATTTACTCAATTTTATCCTGTATGATTTCAATTTTGTACCACTTAAGTGCAATCGATAAGAGCCATAACTTAATTTGGACGGAAACTTAATGTGAGACACATTAAAAGAGATAAATAAGTAACATTCTAAGGTGAGACCCATTTAGGAATTATATTCATCAGTCCATCTGATTTTCCTCATCTCTCTCTCTCTCTCTCTCTCTCTCTCTCTCACACATGCTCACATTCAGAAATCATATTCATCAGTCTATTTGATTTCGCCCCCGCCCCCCTCTTTTCTTCTCTTTTGCATCCTTCCCTTATCTTCTCACATTTAGTTTTTATTTTTCTTATATTTATTTAATTTTTTTTTGCATTTGTTGAATTTTTTAGTTTTTGGACATGAGTTTTTATATTTTCAAAATATCTCATCGAAAAGAATCAATAATCAGATAATATTATTAATTCGTTTGAA
>JABCMJ010012364.1:0-19649 GCA_014822125.1 Arbutus unedo | reverse complement strand
GTGATACAATAATATAAAACATCCGATATAGAGCAACCAGGGTTAGGAATCCAGGTGTGGTTGAAGTTCACTTTGTCATAACCTGAGTCCTCTTGCTCAGGCTACAACTTGGGCTGTATTTCTGGCTGCTCTTTTACATCTGACATGAAATGTCATGGACATAGAAATTACTTCACGAGTTAAGTTGTGACACTTAGTAAAAAATACTACCCGATAAAACCCAACATATGCATATATAACAACATAGTATATAAAATAGTAGAAGAAAACATGTAAATTCATAACGAATCTTCATTTAATGTTTCTAGGATCCTTCTCCTTGAGAACCTGAATTTTACCCTCGTATCTAGTGTAAAGCTCTCAGATAGGATTGACCAGCTCTTACCTATAACAGGTCTTTGATGAACTCAGACCTAAGTGATGTACCTGGCTAAGTCGCTATTGACCTTGTAAGGGAAGAGCCTCCCATCTTCATACCAAGTCAATTCTGATACCAACTTATCTAGATCTCCATGCACATGGCATAACAAGTCCAACCCAAAGAATCTTAATCGCTTCCCAATTCGATTCAAGACTGTCCAGAAAATCATTACGTATAGACGATCTCAGGTCACCTTTAATCGTCTCTAACTCCTCATAGTTTGGGCCATTTCAATACATAAATAAACGGGTCGATCGACCCCATATAACTAAATCGCCACAGACAGGGCCACCCAAACTAGTTCATTTCTTTTAACCCTAAATCTACAAGCTATTGTATAACGCCAACTACTCGATCATCCCTCCGTTGCCTTGATGCAAATGTCGTTCATTCCATTATCCCTAACGTATAACTCTAGTTTTTTTTAAATTTCATCGTAACACCATTTATGATATAAAATGGGCAGCATAGCAGCTATAAAATAAGTTCTCCAATAGCAAAACAAACATAACATAGGTTCTCCAATAATTCAACACAACAACGGTAAGATAACAATATAACTACATTGATTTTTTGTTTTTTTGCTAAGCTATAACTACATTGATAATATAGTCACATGTTGGAATCCTGCTCTCACGGAATCTCGCGGGAATTCGTGGACATAATAACGGTACTATGTATAGGCATGTGCAAGGCGTACATGAAGTACCGGGATTAAGTATACCATTTGTACTTTAACTCCAAATTTTGTCAGATTTGCAGCTCAACCATTTGAACGAAACATCAACTGGTTGGCACCCTCAACTAGTCGTCCGCTGACTCTTTTGGGTCTCTCGAAAAAATAATATACAGATTTGGTTTCTACATGATTTCAACATAATAATGATAATACGAAGTAATCAAAGGGTTAGGTGGTAAATCTTACCTCGCATGTTTCGGAGCATCGAGGGTGCGATTCAATAGCGGTTTGGACTTCCTCTGCTTCTCCAACAGTAGAACCTCTCCCTCCCTCCCTTTCTCTCTCTCACCTGTCATTAGTTTCTCAATGATGTGAGAAAGAAGGAGATTAGCTATCTATGTATAAGGATAAGGTTCAGTGTGAACACCATAAGTAAGGGAGGGGATTCAAAGAGTTGGGAATGAATTTGGTAGGGGGGAAGAATGAAATAGAGAAGTTCATGGTTTTTGGAAAACTTTGGGGAGAAGAACAACGTCGAAGAGTCATGCAAAAAAAGAAAATGAATCAAAATGAATGATCTTGTGCTCCTCGCTCCACACATCTCACCCGTGCACTCGTGATTCTCACCGTTTGGTCAAATCATTGATTTAAAAAAAATTAACCATTAAATGCAAGTTGATTTTTTTATAAAATGCAACTAAGTAATTTTAAAATTAATTTACTAAATTTTAAAATCTCGGATCGTTACAATCTATCTCCCTTAAAATAATTTTGTCCTCGAAATTTTACGAAACAACATGGGTCAAAAAGCTAAAAAATAGTTAGCTCGCATCGTGTCCTTACACTCCTAGGTTGACTCCTCTAGGTTTTGATGACGCCAAAGATTCCTTACCATCCTACTGGTCGAGCCTCGTAAGAACTTCTCTCCTTGATCCAAGAGTTAAATTGGTTCATCTTCATATGTCATGTCTTTATCTAGAGTGATGTCCTTCCAACTAAGAATATGAGATGTCAAAGCCATGTACTTCTTCAATTGTCTCTGTCTCTTATTTGACTTCTTCTGACTGAACAAATACTTGAGACTTTTATGATCCGTGAAAACTTCAAAACTTTCTCCATACAAGTAGTGTCGCATTGATTTCAACGCATGCCAACTCCAAGTTATGCATTGGGTAGTTTCTCTCAAGTGGAATTAAATGGGCATGACTTCTAGTGTAATACACTAGGTCCCCAATTAATTTTATTAAAGTAATTTAATCGGTATTTCATGAGCATGTTAGTTGAAATTAGAATTTAATTATTTTAATTAAGATGCATGTATGTGTTATATGTAGTGTCATGTTTATTTGATTTTGTAAGGTAATGTTATTCAATTTAATTAAGTTTCGAGAATTAAGTTGACTAGCATAATTTCTGTTAATTATTTGTATTAATTTATGAGTTTATGATTTGTTTTGATTAAGTTTAATGAGTGAATATAGGGCTAAATATTATGATGGTGAACTCTAGCACATGCACTTCTCCACATAGGATAATAGTTTTAAACCTTTCTACGCTTATCCCTTCCACCGTTTCTTTGTAAATTGTAAACAATAGAAACTATAGAACAAGAGTAATGTACAGAGAGAAGAAGAGAAAGGGAGAAAGGGAGAAACCTAAGACCAAAATTGGGAGAAAATTTGACTGAGTTAAGATTCAAGCCGTAGGTGGAGATTTATGTAAGAGCTTAAAGTCAAGGTGAGTGTTTAATACCCTGGTTATATGCATTTTTTCACTTATCTTGTAACCATGTGAACAATGTGTTTTGTGTTTAAACTGTTGAATACAAGCATGGCTACAGAATAGATATGCATAGTGTTTTGAAAATTAGTTGTGCCATCTCTCCATCCTCGTTCCTTTAGGAACGCTAGTTACGTGCACGCTATGAATATGAGATATGTTATGATGTCTAGCTTATCCGCCTAAGGACGCTTGGGGTATGAAACATGACAAGTAAGAATGATGGGTATCATAAATGATATGAAAAATGTGAAAGACTATACCTATTTGAATATGTTATCTAGTTTTTTTTAACAATTTATGTATCTTTGTTAAAACATATAGTCCTAATATTATTCATTCATACGAGCGAAAGCTTATGGAGCATATTTATATATGCTCCAAGTGATGAAAACTGAAATAGGATTAAAGAAGCCTTCGGAAGTTAACTTGTGGATACTTGTTGTGTCGTGTCCTGTAGTGTGTGATTGGAATTACTTTGTATTTGTCATTTTGAAAGTTAGAGTTATGTATAGACTTTGTTCTTACAATAAACTTTTGCAATTAAAGTTCTGTGGGCATGTAAAGGCAGCAATAGCAATTCTGAGTGATTTTGTAATATATGAATGTAACTTGATATTGTTGATGTTAATCACAAGGGTATTAGTTTACTATTTAACGTTCTGCTGCATCTAATCCTCCTTGTATATATTTATGGTTTGCATATTCTTAGTTTTGGCCTTGGGTGATTGTGCTATCACTTGACCTCTGTTGCGATAGACTTAGGGAGGATGGGTTAAAGTCGTGATAGAATTTTTGATATCAAAGCTTAAATTTAGAAAACTAACATACTTACCCTCAGAGCTAAAGGAAACACGTTAATAATCAAAATTTGCATGATATGTGCCTTGCTTGGAGGCGTTATATTATTTAACATTGAAATGTTTTATATGATAGTTGTTATTTTTTTACTTTGAATTATGAAAATCTTGTTGTTTATTTTGTGCTAAGTCAGCTTAATTTCTATAAGGAATGAAAAAGCATAGGGAACATATGGATGCACCTCAACCGAGGGGGAACCACAGTCTCAAAGAGACAGGATGGATAGAATAGAGCAAGTTTTGGAAGGGATAGTAACCACTATGAGGGATAATCAACTACTTTGAGGGGAACAATTGAGTATCAAGAATTTTCAAAAATTGGGGTCGTTGTCTTTTACTGGAGCTATTGACCTAGATAGCACTGAGGCATGGGTTTTGAACATGGAAAAGATATTTTTCAACTATTACCATATCAGAAACTCATAGGGTGACCCTTGCCACGAATATTTTCAAAGGGGAAGCTCATCGATGGTGGCTAATGAAGAGACAAACAGTACCCAACATCACTTGGACCAGGTTTGTGGAGTTATTTTATGGAAAGCATTTTCCTAAATCTATTCAGGATAATAAATGTTTAGAGTTCATAGCTCTGGAGCAGGGAACTATGTTAGTTCCAGAGTATGATAAGTGGTTTACAATATTGAGTCGGTTTGCACCATATATGGTGGCTACAGATGATTTGAAAGTTAAAAGGCTTGAAGTTGGCTTGCATCCTAAGATTAATGCTTCGGTGAGACTGTTAAAATTGACAACTTATGCTGAGGTATTGGATGTAGCTTTGATGGCAAAACATGACCGGAACAAGAAAAATAAGACTGAGACTGAACAAAGAAAGAAATCTAGATTTTGGCCGAGAAAAGAACAAAGTAGTGGACCTTTTAAAAAGCAAAATGTGGGGCCTTCGAGTGGAGAAAATTAGAAAGGGGATACCAGCTAGATACCAGTATGCCCAAAATGCCAAAGGAAGCATAGAGGTACATGCTACAGAGATACAGAGGCTTGTTGTAGGTGCAGCCAATTGGGCCATATGATGAGAAATTGTCCTAATGATTCGCGAGGTAACACAACCATTGCACCAACTACCACTAGTTCGGGACAAAGGATGGGTTCCAAGACTGATGTAGGAAAAAAGCAAGGGAGGGCATTTGTTCTAATTCTGAGGAATGTGCAAAAGGTAGATTTTGTGGTGTTAGGTACACTTTTGCTCTGTGGATATTCAGCCTTTGTTTTAATTAATTATGGCTCTACTCATTCCTTTGCGTCTATGAGATTTGCTAGTCAGAATCTCTTGGCTATAAATTGTGTATTTCACAACTAATGAGTAGTAGCGTAATTTGTTCCACTATTTGTAAGGCATGTGATGCATCAGTAGGGGATATGCATCTATTGGTAGATTTAATTCTTTTGAATATAGGGCATTTTGATGTGATACTTGGCATGGATTTATTATCAAATTTTGCTACATAAACTGCATAGCCAAAAGTGTGACCTTTCAAATTCCTAGCCAACCTAAATTTGCCTTCGACGGAAAAGAGATAGCTCCATCGGCCTACATCATATCATCTATGCAAGCTTAACAATTAATCAGAAAAGCTGTTGGGATTATATTTGTTCTGTTTCAACTACGGAGTCTAGATAGTGGGCGGAAGTTATTGAATGAGTTTGTTGATGTATTTTCTGATGATGTACTTAGATCGTTGGTCAATAGGGAGATAGAGTTTGTTTTTGATGTTGCTCCGAGGTCTATACCGGTTTTAAAAACTCTCTACAGGATGACACCATTAGAGTTAAAAGAATTAAAGACACAATTATAAGAATTGTTTGATAAGGGTTTATTAAACCAAGTGTCTTGCTGTGGAGAGTACCGGTCCTATTTGTGAAAAAGAAAGATGGTACAATGCGACTTTGTATTGATTATCGGGAGTTGAATAAAATCAACATTAAGAATAAGTATTCGTTACCAAGAATAGATGATTTGTTCGACCCATTACAGGGAGCGAAATTGTTCTCTAAGATTGATCTCCGTTCAAGCTATCATCAACCGGAGGTAAAGGCAGAGGATGTGAAAAAGACTGACTTCCGAACAAGGTACGGGCATTATGAATTTCTTGTTATGTTTTTTGGGTAACTAATGCGTCTGCAGCCTTTATGGATTTAATGAATCGAGTGTTTAAATCCTTCCTTGACAATTTTGTGGTTGTATTTATTAACGACATTGTGATATATTCTAAGGGTTCAGAACAACGTGCAAAATATCTCAGATTAGTATTGCAAACTCTGCGGGACAAGAAGTTGTATGCTAAATTTAAAAAGTGTGAATTCTGATTGGGCAATGTTATATTTTTGGGGCATGTTATCAGTGGAGATGGAATTGTTGTTGATCCACAAAAAATTAATTTAGTGTCTAACTACCCGAGGCCGACTACAGTGACCAAAGTTCATAGTTTTCTGGAATTGGCTGGGTACTACAGGAAGTTTGTTAAGAATTTCTCCAGAATTGCAGTGTTACCAAATTGACTTAGAAGGATACTCTGTTTGAGTGGATAGAAGAACGAGAACATAGTTTCCAAGAATTGAAGGAAAGATTGGTGACTGCTCCGATCCTAACACTTCCATCTTGAAGGATTTGTTATTTATAGTGACACCTCACATCGGAGCTTAGGTTGTGTTTTGATGCAAAAGGTTAAGGAAAATTGCTTATGCTTCCCGTCAATTAAAAGTTCATGAAAAGAACTGCCCTACACATGATTTAGAGTTGGCAGTAGTGATTTTTGCATTAAAGATGTGGTGCCACTATCTATATAGTGTTACTTGTGAGATTTACGCAGATCATAAGAGTCTCAAGTACTTATTTTCTTAAAAAGAGTTGAATTTGAGACAGAGAAGGTAGCTAGAGTTGATGAAAGAATATGACTTAACAATTCATTATCACCCTAGTAAGGAAAATGTAGTGGCAGATGCATTGAGCAGGAGATCTTCGGGTAATCTTTATTATTTGCTTACTTCATAAGAAAACTTAATTGATGGAATGGAAAGATTAGAGTTGAAAATTTTATTATATAGTGCTAACGTTGTACTTGCTATTTTTTCTATGCAACCTGTTTTGTATGAAACTATTAAGCAGAGATAGCTTGAAGATTCATTTTTGAGAGAAATGGTGGAGGACATGAAAACTGATTCTAATGTCGATTTCTCTTTCCAGAATGACATATTGAAATTCAAAAACAAGATTTGTGTTCCAGCGGTAGTGGAGATTCGACAACAAGTATTGAGAGAGGCTCATAAATCTAGATTTGCAGTGCATCTCAATTCTAAAAGAATGTATCACGATCTCAAAGAAGTATATTGGTGGCCGGGTATGAAAAGAGAGGTAGCAGAATTTGTGTCTTAGTGTTTGGAATGCCAATAAGTCAAAGCTGAACATTAGAAGCCGGCAGGGTTACTTCATACTTTACCAGTGCCGAGTGGAAATGAGAACACATTACCATGAATTTCATGTCGGGATTACCTACTACTGCAAGAGGTAACAATTCTATTTGGGTAATTGTGGATCGTTTGACTAAGTCTGTCCACTTTCTTGTAGTGAAAACAACAGCTACTTTGGAACAACTTGCAAAGTTATATGTTCAAGAAATCATTAGATGGCATGGAACATCAGTTTTTATGTGTTTGATTGAGATCCTCGATTTGCTTTTAAGTTTTGGAGAAGTTTGCAAAGAGCTATGTGTGTCAAATTGAGGTTTAGTACGGATTTTCATCCATAGATAGACGGGCAAACTGAAAAGCTTATTCATACTCTGGAAGATATGTTATGGGCATCTATTCTTGACTTTTAGGGAAGCTGGGAAGTTCATTTGCCATTAGTTGAAATTGCCTATAATAATATCTATCAAGCCAGTATTGACACAACCCTATATGAAGCATTGTACGATAGAAAATGTCGATCACTGATATGTTGGACAGAAGTCGAAGAGAGAAAATTTCTTGGGTCAGATTTGGTACAAATCACAAATGAAAAAATTCAAATAATTCGGGAGAGATTGAAAATAGCGCCAAGTAAACACAAAATCTACGCTAATGTCCGAAGAAGACCATTGGAGTTCGAAGTGGGGGACCGAGTATTTCTAAATGTTTCACATATGAAAGGTATCGTTTGTTTTGGCAGAAAAGGAAAGTTAAAACCAAGATATATCCGACCCTTTGAGATTGTGGAATGATTTGGGAAAGTGAGCTATCGCTTGGCTTTACCCCCAGGCTTGTCGTATGTTCATAATATCTTCCATGTGTCAATGTTGAGATGGTATTTGCAGGATCAATCTCACGATTATCTTCCAAGTCCTCCTGTTGATTTTCAAAGTGATTTGAGTTATTCAAAGTGATTTGAGTTATAAAGAGTGACCAATTAAGATTATAGACTGAAGGGAAAAAGTTCGTAGAAACAAGTTTATTCCATTAGTAAAGGTACGGTGGGATAATCACCGGGAAGGAGAAGCAACATGGGAAAAGGAGGATGAAATGCGAAGTAAACATTCTGACCTCTTTGCACAATAAGTTAAGTTAAGTTTGGGGACCAAACTTTTTCTTAGTGGGGAAGGGTGTAATACCCTAGGTCCCTAATTAATTTTATTAAATTAATTTAATTAGTATTTCACGAGCATGTCAGTTGAAATTAGGATTTAATTAGTTTTAATTGAGATGCATGTATATGTTATATGTGAATCCATGTTTATTTGATTATGTGAGGTAATGTTATTCAATTTAATTAAGTTCAGAGAATTAAGTTGACTAGCATAATTTTTGTTAATTGCTTGTATAAATATATGAGTTTATGATTTGTTTTGATTAAGTTTAATGAGTAAATATAGGGTTAAATATATGATGGTGCACTTTAGCACATGCACTCCATCACATAAGATAATAGTTTTAAACCTCTCTACGTTTATCCCTTCCACCATTTCTCTATAAAATTGTAAACGATAGAAACTATATAACAAGAGCAACATATAGAGAGAAGAAGAGAAAGAGAGAAACCTAAGACCAAAATTGGAAGAAAGTTTGACTGAGTTGAGGTTCAAGCTCTAGGTGGAGACTTGTGTAAGAGCTTAAAGTCAGGTGAGTGTTTAATATTTTGGTTATATGTATTTTCCCACTTATCTTGTAACTATGTGAACAATGTGTTTTGTGTTTAAACTATTGAATACGAGCATGGATACAGAATAGATATGTATAGTGTTTTGAAAATTAGTAGTGTCATTTCTTCATACTCGTTCTTTTGGGAACGCTAGTTATGTGCACGCCATGAATACGAGATATGCTATGATGTCTAGCTTATCTGCCCAAGGACGCTTGGGATATGAAACATGACAAGTAAGAATGATGGGTATCATAAATGATATGAAAAATGTGAAAGGCTATGTCTATTTAAATATGTTATCTAGTTTTTTTAAACAATTTATGTATTTTTGCTAAAACATATAGTCTTGGTATTATTCATTCAAATGAGGGAAAGCTTATGTAGCATATTTATATATGTTCCAGGTGATGAAAATTGAAACAGGATTGAAGAAGCCTTCAGAAGCTAATTTGTGGACATCTGTTGTGTCATGTCCTATGTAATTGGAAGTACTTTATTTTTGTCATTTTGAAAGTTCTCTATAGACTTGTTCTTACGGTAAACTTTTATAACTAAAGTTGTGTGGACATGTAAAGGTAGTAATAGCAACTCTGAGTGGTTTGTAATATATGAATGTAACTTTGTTTTGTTGATATTAATCACAAGGGTATTAGTTTACTATTTAACGTTCTGTTGTGTCTGATCCTCCTTGTATATATTTATGGTTTACATATTCTTAGTTTTATCCTTGGGTGATTGTGCTATCAACCGACATCTGTTGCGATAGACTTAGGGAGGATGGGTTAGGATCGAGACACGTAGGTAGCACGCATATCAAATTTTCTTTAGAAGCATCACAGTACATGGTGTAACCTACATTCCTCTTGGTATGATTTTTAAGATTGGCCCAACGAATCCTCACATGTCTCGCTCCGTTTGAACTTAACTCTCTATTGGGTTAGGCAAGTCATTGATCTTGTCAGAGTTGAAAAGTCTTAAATGAATCTCCTGTAGTTTCCTACCAGTCTTAAGAAACTACAGATCTTAAAACTGACATCAGCCATTTTCAATCCATAATAGCTTGAACTTTACTATCGTCGACAGAGACTCCTTTTCTGACATGATGTGTCCTAGGAATTTCACTTCCTTTAACCAAAAGTCAAACTTACTGATTCTACCTTAGAATTTTCAGAACAATCCTCAAATGTTGCTCATGATTTTGCTTCGCTGGTGAGTATACCAGAATAACATCAATGAAGATGACCACAAATCTATCTAGGTATAACCATCAAGCACACAAACATTATTGGTGCGCTGATAAGTCCAAATGGCATCACTATAAACTCAAAGTGGCCATTTAGAGTCTGGAATGCGATCTTAGGTTTATCACATTCTTTGACCTGCAACTGAGGATATTTTTACCGTAATTGAATCTTCCAGAAACAAATTGATCTTCTCAAATAACTTAATAAGTAATCTATTCTCGAAAGAGGGTATCGATTGTTAATCGTAACTCGGTTAAGCTGACGATAATTAATACCAAGTCTCAAAGTTTTTTTCCTTCTTCAACCTGGCTGACCCACCTGTTAACTTGTTGTGCCACCTTGATCGTGACGTCATCATAGAGGCTACGTTCTGTCTATCTCCCTTTATATGAAGCAAGCTCCATTCAAAAAATAGACTTCAAAGTCTTCTGATGACAATTGATCACGGCTCCATGGGCCGATAACTGTTCCATACCCAAGATAACATTGAAATCTTCCATTTCGATAACCTAAAGATCTCATGTTAAATGAAAACCTTGTACTTCTGTCCTGTAGATTTTACCAATAGCAACCTACCCTCCTAATGTGACGCGACATGCATTGGTGTTCTTAAATCCTCTATTTGTAATCCCAATAATTGGGCGTAGGAATGGCAACGGATCGGATTGAATTGGATATTAAGATATCCATATCCGATGTCCAAATGCTAACCGACAATTGTATCCAACCCGATATCCGTCGATTATTAAAATCGGTGAACCATAATCGTATCTAACGAATATTAGTTAATTCCTGAACCAAATGGATATCCATAATTTTCTCGAATTTGATCTGAATTTGCCATGATCCGATTTGAATGCAATTTTTTTTAAAATGAACTTCTATTCATATTTTGAAAAGAATTATTATTCATTTTTTGACAACAAACTAAACTTACAAATAACACATTACGTATTACATAACCATCAAAAGAAATTCACCAATTGTAACTAAACCAACAATGACTCAACGAAATAAAAAGTAGTTGAATAATAAAATACAACCCCAAAGTGAAATCATAGAAATGATACAAAGATGCAAGGGAAGACAAAGTAGTTTAACATATTACGTTTTGGTTCTATTTTAGGTTCGTGTTCGGTTACGGATATCCGTTCAATTATTTCGAATATTTAACAATAACCGTATCCGAACGGATATTTATTTGTTTGGTCCATAATTGTATCTAAGGAGAATGTTTCGATTACGGTTCAGAAAAAAATTAATTACAATTTAAATATCCATCGAATAAGATCAAAATGCCATCCTTAATTGGGCACATGCAGCAGATATAAATACAATGCTCTCGAATCAAATAAGGCTTAAACACAAGTAATAATATGAGTGTACTTTGAATAACAACAGGATCATACTCGTTCTACTGACCTTGGAGTGCAAAAATATTTCCTCCGGTAGTTTGGTTATGAGTAGCAGGTCCTCTGAGTGTTCTTGCATTCAGATTCTGATGCGGCAATTGCATGCCATGAATGTTCCTCAAATCGAGCAGCGTACTGAGTAACGCTCATGTTCTCTTGTTTCAATTCCATAAATTATTGAATTATAGCCTACTTCACAGGCGCGCGAAAATACTTGTTCAAGAACAAGTTCTTGAATTGTGTCCATATCATTATCTCGACATTGTTGGTGGTCTTGACAACATCCCACCAATAACCAGCTTCTCCTTGCGTATAGTGCATGACCATTGCAATTTTATCATCCTCTTTCGTGATTTTCATTAGGAGAGGTTCTACATGACGGAGGTAATTCCTAATTTTCATCTTAAACAAAACCCTAGTTTTCTATAGTAGGCTACTATTCCGATAGACTAATTTGGACATCAAAGGGTTTTTGTTGACACCACACCAATTGTCTCCAAGGACTTGCAATTTTATTTTTTCTTGTATTCAGGTTAGATGCACTCAGAGTTTACTATATTTATGCGCTATAAATATTTTATATTTTAAGGATTACAAAATTTTGTGTTGTAAAATGTTATTTTTGTGTTCATACTCTTTTCAGATTACAAGTTATATAAATATATATATGCAAAAATAATGAAAAAGAGGAAGAGGAAGCTGACGTAAAAGATCTAGGACAAGTTGGTTTATTCCTCAGAATTTGTCCCTCGATAAATCCTTCCAAAAATTCATGTCCACAAAACCATATTCCCGAGAAAAGTTCAGCCTAACATTTCGCGAGAAACAAACGCAGAGGACAAAGAGCAAACGAACCAGTTGTTTCAAACCCGGTTTCCCAATATAATAAAAACAACTCTCGTAGTATGCCACGCGGCCATCCCACATGTGGCCTGCAGCTTCTACCTCATTTTCCCCCTTTTACCATCCCTCTCAATATCAGATTCCTTACCCCTCCAAAGCCATCGCCAGATTCCTTCAGAATTCAGATCCCCTCTTTCTCTCTCTACAATGGCGGATGCCTCTGCTCTTTGCTTCTCCACCTTCTCGTATTCTCTATCCTCCATTTCTCGCTCCATAGCCACCTCCTACAACCCGCTCCGAAGATTCTCGTTTCTTGATCCTCACCCCTCGTCCCGTAGCCTATTTATAAGCCCCAAAGCTTCAGATTCCGGGAATTTCGTCGGCGACGACTCATTTGGGTTTTATCCTTGGGATTCTTCCGACGGAGATGGTGGTATATAACTTGTTCGATTCCTAACCTACTTTTTCTGATTTCTGTTGAATTGTTTCTACCTAATTGTTGGTTTTCTATGTTTTGCTATTTGTTTAGATCGTCGGTGTTAGACTTTGCATTCTGAATGATTGTGTTTTCTTCTCATTCTGCGATTTATGTTTGAACTAGTGGTGGTAGGCTGCTTTATCTTTCTGGGTGTACTTTGTTCTTTGGGTGAAATCTTTCTAGGTGTGCAGTGTTCGTCCTGATAGTTGCAGAACTTTTAATACCATGTTTGGTTCGCTGGATTCATGTTCCTCTAGGATCTCAATAATCGCTAATTGATATTTAAGATGTTCTCCCTCTACATTAGATTTGGCACAGTTGTGTTTAGGATTTTTCACCTTCTGTCTATGCCAGTGGAAGCACACCCAAAGTAAACACATGAATACACCCGAGAGAGATATAAAAAAGATTTTACGTGATTTGTTACAAATTGCCTAACGTCCACATGTGGAAGAGATGATCCACCATGGACAATAGAGATTGCTCTATGACATGGAAACATACACAGAAGCCGACACGTTACCCGAGCAGGGCTGGCCCTTGGGCAAGGCCCAAGAGGCCATTGCCTAAGGCCCCCCAAAATCAGCCCAAATAAAATTAAGTATTAAAAAAACTCAATTTTTTTAAAGTTCATAGCCCAATTAGATTGTCCAATTTCTTTGGTGGTCCAAAAATTTAGTTCTAGGGCCCAAAAATTACAAACCCAATACACATTATATATTTCAATTGTTGGAGCAGGAGCACTCCTCCCTCACTGAAACTCTAAACGGCCCTATTTGTTAAATAAATTAGAACTTTGGAGGTCTATTGAATACTTGAAGAATTATAATTTTGATTAGTTTTAGTAGGCTAGTTTGCAAGATATTGGTTATTGCTTGTTTATTTGGAAAGAACACATAAATTGTAAAAAATTATAATGTCACTTTTTTTCATTAGGTGTATCATGCCTCCAAGAAGTTATTCATCCGGATATGAAAAGAGGAAAAAGAATAAAAAAATAAAGTATTAGTCAATTCTAAAAAAGGGACAATTGATAAGTTCTTGTTTAGTGACAAGAAAATAGGAAGCTCAATTGAAGAACATGTAATATTTGAACTTTTATTTTTGTGATCTATAATGCAAAGTATTTTTTGTGATATTGTCTTCAAAATTATTGTAATTTCTTTTCACGTTTTGAAAATACAAAGGGTCCCTTTTTTATATTTCGCCTAGGGCCCCTGAAAACTCAGGGCTAGCGCTGTAACCCGAGATCCTTGTTCAAGGGTAATTGAACTCCGTTTAAACCACATACTGATAGAATGTTATTCTGTTGTGCTAGATGACAAGCCTTAGTTGCATGAAGCGAGCGGGGATCATAGAAGCTCCTTGTTTGGAAGAGTGTTTAGGATCAATTTATAAAATTACTAAAAGTAATGTAGAAGTAAACAATGTAGTTTGTGGCAACTATAAATGTTTAGCAAATATGAGTAAATATTTATATTTATACTGAGTACTTGAGCCAATGTAAGTAAATATTTGTCTAGTATCTTACGTGTTACTTCATATTTTCTCTTACTTTTTATCTTTTAGTTTTTTTTTAAAATTTATATGTATAGGACATTTTATTCTAGTTGAGAGCAGGCTCCTTTCTTGATAGGAGCAGCGACGTTCCTAGAAGACTCTAACTTGGAAGCGGGGTTCGGAAGTGGATTCTCCACCCCAAGAGGACGTTTTTTCTTCTAAGTGAAACTCAAACCTAAACTAACTTCCTATGCGTCCTATGCAAACAATAGCCTTCCTGACCATACTATTTGTCATGGCTAATCCGTTGTTCTGCTGGCCATCGGCCAATAGAATTCTCTACAATCATCCTCCACACATGTGGGGTGATTCATATTTGCGCCTCCTAACTTAGGTGTGCCGATTCCTCCCTTGAGTGCTTTAAACTTGCATGACACTTGCACCTTTCTGACACCCTGATCTGCATCATCGTGTTATCTGTGTGTCACGCCATGGTGCCCGCACCCACACCTTGGTGCAACCATAGCTCCATCTCCCTTCATGCTCAAAACCATCCTGAGATCTGCACATTTTTTCTGAGGTCTTCCATTGTTACGAACTGAACCCACACAGAAAGACATCCGTCTCAAATTACAAGTTCAGAGATTCCATATGTGAAAATCTGCCACCTATTGCTCTCCTGCATCCATGATTTGTCCCACATGGCTAATTATTTGGTAGCATTTGTGAAAACTCTGTGTTTTGAGTTGTCAAATTTGTGAAGCTTGTCAAACAGGATCTCAACCAAAATACAATTACCCAAACAAGTAAACCTTTAGAACTTTATTTTCTTTCTTGATCTGGTAGAACAACATCATGCCATGATATTAAACCTCGTTTTGATGCGTTCCTATTTCTTGATATTTGATAAATACCGCATAGAATATAGTCGTGCACCTTTTACTAAGTGATGTCTGGCTTCTGCTACTTCATTGGATTTTCCTTCTGCTGTCTTTTATTTTCCAAATTCTCGCTGAATAGCGAACCTTGCCCTGCATCAGCAACCTTGAGCTCTGTGACTCCTCTTTTTATGAGCTTTTCATTCCATCCATGCCAGCAGCAGAACACCAAAAAGATATATACATGCACACACCCAAAAGACAAAAACCCATTTTTTTGTGGTTCAACTTAAATTGATTGCGTCCATGGCCGAAAGAGATAATGAACTAAGAATAAAATAGATTACACCTTGAGATCAAACAAATTCTCAAAATCAATCACCTATTGCCTATCCCATTGCCCAAGTACTAGGGCCCTGCTCACCCTGTTATACTTTGATCCATAAGCTCTTTTATTTTTATGCTACGCTCACATCTACATGAGCTCCTCTCAATCTCCATCTCTCACAAAATAAGCTCCATTCCCTGGGGTGTTTGTCACCACTGTTAAAATCGTCAGGGATGGGAAACAACTCAGCATGGGCAGCACCGGACACCATCTCTCGGTGCCATAACCAACCTTTTGTGTGTGAACCACCTACTGCTAGTATGCTATTTGATCTTAGTTAGGATTCCTCATTAGGTAGACGACAAAGTCAAGCCAAACTAAACATAGCTTCATGTTTTATAAAGAGGGGGGCCGTAGGAGATTCATACCTAGTCTTGACTTCTATTTGACCCTAGCTTAACAAGCTGATCCCTCCCAATGGGGAAATCAATGAGAAAACTGCCGGACTTATCTTATTGAGCTGTAAGTACAGCAAAGGGAAACCCCTTGGGAACTATATCAAAGGGGATTCCTAGGGTATTGATGAGGACTGCCCGGATATCATTCCTGCAGAATGCAGGGAGGCACACCCACCTTATTTATTTTATTGAACTTGAAGGCGCAACAATTGAGAATGGCTTTGATGCGCGGGACAAAGGGGGTGAATGAGAAAGAGGCCCGCCTGAGTGCAAGACCAGGAAAGCAAGCATAAACAATGTCATAACCCAATTCCGCCATTTGTCATGCTAATGCCCAATACCACCCGCACCGGTGGAGAGGATTCAAACACTTTGGGTCTTGAAACCTATGTCATCGTGTCAATAGATTCAGTTAGTTGAGTACTGGGTAGAATGTTGTGTTCTTGTCAGAATAACCCCTCTTTAAAGTAAATCAGTTTTCTAATTTGTCAAAAGCCCTTCAATAGCCTTTGATGCCAGTTGGAATCCACAACCTGCTTTAGGGTGCAGACTTCTGTTCAGTGTAATCGTCTACAGATGTTAAATTGTTATACAGTGATTGGTAGCAGGTAGTTCCCTTTAATAAATGATTTGCAACCCTTTTGATTAACTGAAACCTGCATATTATGCTTCAACAATAAGGCGATTCTCATTCCCACCCTGAAGTAGAGACAATACTTATGCTATTAATTGCTATACAGTGTTACGTAGTTGAGTTCATCGATTCTCAGATATGGGACTTCTCCTCATCAGAGTAGGCATAAACTTAGTTGGACCTTTTGTGTTCTTTGTCTTCTACTTGTTCACTTTGGTTCCGTCTGGCCTTTTGGAAGTAGATCCCAGTGTACTCTATTTGAATTTTGATTACTCTAGGATTCGTATCTATGGAAGATTCATGTGCTTTCTGTTCTTGGATGCCATTTTTGATAAGTAAGCTGACCAAATCAGCCAACTTCAGCTTGTCATTCTACAAGAGAAACCATTTTATTTGTCAGGATGTAGCACATTTTGCTTCTTGATTCGTTTTGTACTGGGACAGATAAGAGGGTTGGTGAAAATTCCCGGTACAGATGCCCGTAAAAGTTCCTTGTGGTGTGGCGTGCACCTTTCTTCACATATTTTGCTACCGACTTAGATCAATATTCGTGGATGTAATTAGCAAACTGCTGTACTGTTCTTTTGTGGTTTGGCAATAATCAAATCCAGACTCATTACTTTATTGTTTCATTGTATATTGTCTATTGTCTACTGTCTACAGTCTACATGCTCCTTTTGTAAATCGAAGACACTAGCTGGTGTTTTTCTCTATAGATCATTGCACTTTGTGAAAATGCTTAATCTGTTATGTTTGCAGCTCTTAAATGGGTTCCTGAGGACCGCATCACGTTGTTCACCACTGATGGACTCATTCAGATTGGAGGCTCTATGGTCCCTCGGCAGATCTCTTCTTCAGATGTATGTTAGTTTCTTAGTATTAGCTTCTGAAAATCTGTGATCTTGTATACGGGCAATTTTGACAGATTATTTGTTGCTTTTAGTGATTGTTAGTTGGCTATATTCACTAAGCAGAACGCAAACTAGTGTCTATTTGAACCGATGAACTTTTGGCATGCAGAGAAAGAAAGGAAAGTCAAAAACTTCTCAAAGATTCTCACGCTTTCAGGAGAGTGATTACATGGATCCAAAGCAAGGCCTATGTTTGGGTGCACTCTTTGACATTGCAGCAACAAATGTAACCAAATGATATAATTTTTTTGATCCGGAATCCTTGAACTCAAGAGCTTTGTCTGATGCATGTTGAAATTGATATTCAGGGGCTTGATATGGGTAGAAGGCTTTGCATCCTAGGGTTTTGCCGTTCCATTGAAATGCTAAGTGATGTTGTAGAAGACACTGTTTTGGAGCATGGTGGGGAGGTATTTATACCTTTTTTCATTTTCCTTTTGGGGGTCATTTTAGCTTCTATCCATCTCTGTGCACTAAATATTAAGTTCAACAAGTCCATGGAGCCGGTGTTTTCCGTTAAAAAATGGTCTTATGTTCATCAGTTCAGTATCTAGTGCTGCCAAGCGTGGAAAGGCTTCACATGAGTCCCACTTATTTCTATATATTTTGTTGGATGTTCTTGTCTTACTTTCATCTTGATTCTGATGTCGAGACAGCTCTTTAGGGTTTTTCTGTATTGATATTTACATTGGCTGCAAAGCCTCGTGGTCGGATTTTTTCTAAAGCCTACCGGAAACGTCTAAGTAGCTTGTTCCATATTTTTGTTTCATCAGGTTGTTGCTGCACAAAAGGCAACTAAGGGCGGTTTGCATGAAAAGTTAACCATGACTGTTGCTGTGCCTCTACTTTGGGGGGTTCCTCCTGCGTCTGAAACGCTCCACCTTGCGGTCCGGAGCGGAGGGGGCATTGTAGAGAAAGTATATTGGCAATGGCAATTCTTGTAAATTAAGTTATTCAAATCTTGTAACCATCCTTTGTGCATTTTGTATATATAATTGTTCTCTTCAAATGTACAAATCCAGAATTCATATATACCATTCACCTGTTGACATCAATTCCGTCATTCTTGATTGTGCTCCTTATGCTGGAATCACAAAATATGGAGGAAAATGCTAACAATTAATATTTGTGAAAAGTTTATCGAAATTTGTGAATTTATGTATTTGTATTTCAGAGAAAAGCTGATCCTTGTCTTGTATAATTAGGATGTGTTTTTGGAAAAAAAATTTTCAAAAGTTTTTATTTTTTTTCCAAACAACTTTTAGTCTCTATAAAAGAAGAGAGAGAAAGAGATATTTCGAAAATGTCAAAAAAATTTAACTCTCAATTTTTTTTGAAATACTTATACCAAACATCTCAGAGTTTTTTTCTCAAAAATTATTTAAAAAACACTCAATCGAACATAATTTATCGAAATTTGTTAATTTATTTATATTGATATTTGAGAGAAAAGCTGATCCTTGATTTTTGTTGGGAAAATTATCAAACAGTAATGCTGACTCAAAATAATTTTTACTTCTATAGTTTACAGTTTTGAAATTATCAAAAATATGGTATTTAGACAAGTAATTCTTAAAAATATAGTAACCATATAATGGCTCTAACAAACAACTTGCGCCTTGAAGATTTCTGAATCATACCTTGAGACAAATTGATTTGTACTGTGAGATTTTTTGACCGGTCAAAACTTGCACTATTTGGTGTATTGACTTGTACGTTCGAACAAAACGATTTGTACCTTGATGATTTTTTACTTGCACTGTGAGAGATTGACTTGCATCTTGAGGTTCCGTGACCGATCAATACTTGCACCATTGGATGCACTGATTTGTATTTTCGAACAAATAACTTGCACATTTGAGATTCCTGACTTGCACTTTAAAAAAGATTGACTTGAACTATGAAATTTTTTGATCCGCCATAAAATGTATTTGGTTATTATATTTTTAGAAATTACTTTTCTAAATATCATATTTTTAGTAATTTAGAAACTGTGAACCAGTGAAAATTATTTTGGGTCAATACTATTTTTTGGTAATTTTCCCTTTTTTTTAAGAATCCTGTACTTTTCAAACTATCTGATAGTAAGC
>JABCMJ010012363.1:0-24096 GCA_014822125.1 Arbutus unedo | reverse complement strand
CCCTAATCATCATTACTCACTCTTTGGTGGTGACAACCATATCGGATGTTCAAACACATTGCACACTTGTACTCATTACGTGTATTTATTTATTTTTCTGAGTGCTTCTAATTTTATCTTAACCTCTCAAAATTTTACAACTGAGATATCCGATCAGTTTAGGATATATATGCCCCACTTGTTGCCAACTAGGTCTTAGGATCTTGAAGTTAACAACCCGACCAAAATTATGGTTGTCAAGATTTGACCTAAAAATATTTAAATTCACAACTTATTCTAAACTCTACTTGAACAACCTTTGGTGTTAAACTTGACCTATATATGACCACCTTTAGAATCCTTTCTTGAAGCAAGAACAACATCAGTGGTAACCGTAACTCCATTAGCCCTAAGTTTCGCTCATCTGTGGTTCTTTTTGTTTTTCTCGCTCCTTTTTATCTCCCTAGTTGTCGTAGGAAACAAATTAAATTTAACTTATTACTAACTACAGCTTATATAATTTTCTAACTTTTAGGTTAATTCAAGGCAAATTCAATCATGAAGATCTTGTTACTACTCGTCTTCGCATTCGTATTGACCTTTAGAGCTTCAGAAGGAGATGGAGAGAAGATTACTAACGTGGTGGACCGTCGGCTTTTAAGCGATGGGAATCTTGGACGAAATGTTAACGTCGGTGCAAACGATCAAAAGGGCAATCTTACAAATGGAAACAACAGTACCGTTGAGAGTGGTGAAAGCAAAAATAGCACAGAAGGTAATCAGAAAGAGTATGGTGATTTTGAATTTGTATCGCACGGTACTCCAAGCAATCACCACCGCTACAGAGACGATTCAAGCGTACGAAGAAATAATAGCGAACCTGGTCCCTCTGATTAAGCCGCTAGCTTTATGCTGGTGAGTTGACCAGATGTGAAAAAATGGTGTGGTTATAGTAATAAGTTTGTACAATAGTTTGCCAAAAAGCTTGTGTAACTCCATAGTTAATGATGAGTTTCTTGCATCATTAATTCAGCTGAAGTATTATTTGTGTTTTGTGTGTTCTGTGTAAGTGTGTGTGGTGGATGGATGTAAGCCATGTTGGCCAAGTAGGTCATTTCTCATAACTATGTATCAAGCAACTCCCATATAAGTTTTTTTTTTTTGAAAGGCAAAAAATATATATATAAGTAGAATCAGGTCCAGGGTTCTATGTCCAAGTTCTTTCATGATTTTGTTATCTTGGAATGTTAGGGCTGGGGAAAAAAGAGAAAAGGAGGAGAGTCAAAGAGATTAATAGAGCACATAGGGTTGATGTTGCAATGTTTCAAGAAACCAAAAAATCAGCTGCTAATAGGCTTTGCGTTAAATTTACCTGGGATGATGACAACTTTGAGTGTATGGATGTTGATGCCTCAGGTTGCTGGGTTTTACTATGCATTTGGAACCCATCTGTCTTCCACCCATCATCTTTTTGTGCCGCAAAAAACTTTATAATCATGAAAGGGTTGATTACTAGAGGCTTTCACTGTGTGCATACTAATATTTATGCCCCGAACGAAGTAAAAAATAGGAGAACCTTGTGGGAGAAACTGGTGAGTATCAAACCCCTTTTTCCTTATCCATGAGTTTTGGGAGGTGACTTCAATGAGGTTACTAGACTTGGGCAAAGGAAAGGGGTAACAAAGGAGACAGGGGGATGACATATTTTACTACTTTTATTGAGTCCATGGAGTTGTTAGATTTGCCCTTGCTTGGTAGGAAGTTTACTTGGGCAGGATCTGATGTGGATTCAAGGTAGAGCAGAATTGACAAATTTTTAATTCATCCTGAGTGAGCCGAAACTCTTAAGTTAAAACAATGGGGCCTTACCGGTCCTTTCTAACCATTGTCCGTCCTATTCAAGGAGGATGATAGAAATTAAGGCCCCAAGCCTTTTAAATTCTTCAATGCATGGGGCTTACATCATGATTTTTCAAAGAAGGTTAAGGAGATTTGGGAGGACAACCATTATAGGAATTGAGCTGAATTTTAATTGTTCAATTTGCTAAAGGATACTAAAAATACCCTTAAATCTTGGAGTAGGGATGAATTTTCCAATCTTACATGCCAACTTGAAAAGGCTGAGCCAACTATAGTATTCTAGACTTAAAATGCGAAGGGGGTCCTCTATTGCCTGAAGAGTCTACTCAACTAATGAATGCTAGAAAGTCCTATTGAAAACTTTGCAAGACTTATGAGTGGTTATGACTCCAAAAATCTAGGCTACCATAGATTATCTCCGCTTAGTATGAACCGTCTTATGGTAATATAATCTATCACACAATTAATTATCAAAAATCAATTAAAGCCATTGTGTCACGCCCTCAATTTCAAACATATATAATCACCATTTATTATAATTAAATTCTCACAAATACTCTGAGGTAACCCAAAATTTCCAATTCTTTTCATCCATGGAAATAACAATAAGCCCAAGTTTAAAAGTATTCCATTAAAAGGGGCTATTCCTAGCCCGATACATATATCCAATGAAAATCTAAAGTTAAACGTTTACATAATTTGATCCCAAAATAGACATAGAATGTGTAAATGTAATTACACTTTTCAAAAATGATTTTGTAAAAGACTACATGATCATCTCTATCCAAATAGCTTCCAACATGATGCATCATCTCATGCACTTCAAGCACTATATGCTAGACTCTTGGTCAGGTATTTGAAATTGATAGGGTGAGCTGTATAGCCCAGTAAGAGAATCTAACCAATATTATGAATATATGAAATGAATTGGCATGTTACACAATACCAAATAATAACATAAGTATGGACTTACGCAAAAATATCTCCAAAATATGGGTGCCCAATGTACTCATACATCGCATCATCAACCTGTCCACTACTTCACATAATCTACCCAAGATTTTCAGATTTCATTATCAACGTACTGTCATCCATTCATTTCATAACACTTATGAGGTTCTCACGCGAAGTCCTTCACACTAATCAATCCACATCGCTCATATCGATTCAAAAATTATCTTTCCAACTAGCACATCACCCAACGATGGCTAGACAATACCAAAAGATAACTAGCACACTTCTAAATGAAAGCTAGACAATAATAGGATCCAACTAGCACATCTCTCATCGGAGACTAGACAATATTAGGATCTAACTAGTACATCTCCCATCGGAGGCAAGACAATAATAGGATTCAACTAGCTAGCACATCTCCCGTCGGAGACTAGACAATATTACTACACACTTCTCATTTAGTTTCTTTCATTCATGCTTCATAATCCAATATCCAATATTATACAACATAAGTCTATAAGTCTCATGCAGTTCAGCAATTTACGGGAAAATGATTCACCAAGACATTAACACAATAATCCATTCTAGTAATAAAAGAAACGAGCAACTAAAGCATAAAATAGTAACCACACACCAACACGTCATAAACCTAATAAACTAACATCACTCCCATGCCAAAACCTCAAAACACATTTCACAGTCGAAGTTGTTCCATTGAAACTCATCATGAACTTACATACCCGCGTCAATCACAACGGTCAAAGCACTTCAACACAAGGGAATATCCAACCACACTCCTTATCAAACCACTCATGGCACATTGATTACGACAAGTCAAGCCTATCATTCTTCCATGGAATAAAAGAACTCCTCACGACACTAAGACATTGTGAATCACTTCTAGAAACCATAACGAGAAGCATAAAGTCAAGAAAGAAGAATCTCTCCCACGAACATCTCACAGCCCAACTCAACCCATAGTCAACAA
Source organism: Arbutus unedo (assembly GCA_014822125.1). Classification (NCBI taxonomy): domain Eukaryota; kingdom Viridiplantae; phylum Streptophyta; class Magnoliopsida; order Ericales; family Ericaceae; genus Arbutus; species Arbutus unedo. The sequence goes on along the minus strand of JABCMJ010012363.1, from coordinate 20,315 downwards.
TTCGGTCCCTCACAAGCAAAGCCTCAGCCTAAGGGTAGGTAACAATTCTCATACGAGAGATATAAAATGATAGCGCTATCGACATGGGTTCATCTCAACCCGAAGGCACACTCCTCAACTCCACTCATCTCCTACCTAATGATAACATTACCAATATCGGGCAATCTCATTATTAGGGTACATCCCACCACTCAATCTCACTCTTGCCTCTTACGAAATGTCGAAATTCTCGTTTAAGTTTTCAAAATGTTCAGGGTATAAGTTGAAAATGTGATTCATATTAAATTCCAGTATTATCTGATAACTTTATAAAATATAAGATTTTCCTTCAACAAAATACCATTAATTCTTATTTAAACCTCCAACTTTCATCTCATTGGTTAAAACACCGTTCATACCTGGCTTCCCAATCACCCTTTCAATCCGCAAAACGTTATAGAGTTCCTCCAATCTCCCAAAGTCTATAATACAATTCTCGAAACGTAGGTTATCTCCTAAATTCACAAAAAAAAAAAAAAAACACCCTCATACCAAACACCACAACTCAAACTCAGAAACATGGCGTAACGTATAAAACAATAGCCGAAAATCATAAATCTATCATCCTAGAGTCCAAAACAAAAGCTCGAAATTAGGTATAGTCGCTCGAGCGACCTATACAAGACAGTACAGGTCACTGATAAGGTCGTTGGACATGTCGCTGGAGCGAACAGTGTTTAAGGAAGGTCACTAGAGTGACATCAAAGTCACTAGAGCGATTTTAGCGGTATCAGAAATTGCTAGACACATTGCAAATCGCACAAAACGGATTTCACACTCCAAAACATCAACCAAAACAAGATCAAGGCATCAAAACACAACATATTTGCATAATAAGAGTGAAATTCCCCTACCTCAAGTTTCAGATAGATGGATTTGGCGAAGAACACAAAACCTTTGCTTCCAAGTCCTCTTGAGCTTCGAATCCGCCCCTCCGAACTTCGAATCAACGATCAAGTCTCGGATACTCGTCAAGCACTATATGCAATCCCACACCATCTTTGAAGGAATTAGAAAATGGAGCAAAATCCCATGAGATGTGATAGAGAGAGGTGAGAGCAACGCTGGAGAGAGAAAGGGAAATTAAACAAATGAGGGTTGAGGACTTCTCCCCCTTCAAAACTCTGATCATAAGCCTCCACACATGCTACCAAAATAAAATCTCAACACTCGCATAAGTATGCGTAACGAAATAATAGCTCCGGGTCCAAACCCCACTACTAAAAGTTCCGGATAACTTAACATAAATCGAACACATATTTCGTTACATATTTCAAAATAATTATTTAAACGCAAAAAAGATTTCCAGGTCCTTACACATTGCATCTTAAACCAATTTCCAAGTCCTTACACGTTGCATCTTAAACCATTAATATCAAACACGCAATTATATGAAAAAAAAATACTAATTTTATGAATTAAAATTATCTAGTTCATATATAGAACCCGATTCGAATAATAAATCTAACAAAAGTAATAAAACTTTGTTACTCAAAGTACAAGTTTCACCTACGTCTTAAAATAGAATTTAGCCGATCATTAGAAGAGAAGTCATCGTGCTAATATGTTCCATACTCTCTAATATTGTTGTTCCAAAAAACCCTTTTGCCGCAGCTTTCAAAGTCTACTGTTTTTTTCCTCCTTTGCTCCTACCTGCCCCTGTGATGGCTTGATCCCCTCTATATAACTCTTGCAGCAGCCACTTCTTCAAACCTAATTCTTTCTTTGCCTCCTCTTCTCCGTTGTTCATGGGCCCACCAAATATAAGACAAAAAGATTTCTCATGCCAATTCCCACTAACACATAATTAAAATAAATAATTAAATTATTATTTGGTCCATGATGTGTTATTTGGTAATTGATTTTGCTCCGTCACTACACATAATCAACTTTGCAAATGTATTTTATAGCGAAACCTCTAAATACCTACAACATAAAAATAAAGCATTACACACCAAGTAAAATATTAAAAAGGATTTAATGAAAATAAATTAAGAAACACTAATGTCAACATTTACACACCTATCAATTAACTTCTACTAAACCTGTCCGATCCGGTGCCTATAAATTAAAAATTAAAAATTAAACCAGAAATTTAAAAAAAACTCAAACCGGACCAATTTGAGCCAAAAACCGAAACTGCTCTTATACCACGAACTTTGTTGCCCCTCCTGTCTTGGACGATGTTGTTGATGTTTTCCTTCTCGTGAGTCCAGGCTCTCCTCTCTCTGCCTATGCCTCTCTCTCTCTCTCTTCCTATATCTCTCTCTCAAGCCATTTTTGATGAAAACATTTGTGTGCTAAGTAAGATTGCGTGCAATCATGCGTTAGATTTTTCTATTTCACAAATCTTCTTATTCGTCAGTAATTAATGGTTAAACTGTTGATTTTCCAGTAGCCCAAATCTCTCAAGAAAGATTGCTTTCACATGGGAGATTTTAACTCGTTGGTGGGCTAAGAAAGCGTAAGTAATATATAACAAAACGTATTGAGCCAATGAATAATCCGAATGAAAAAGTTGAGCCACTTGGTTAGGGGTGAAAAAAAGAGACACAGTGACAAAACTTGATCTGATATTTAATTTTTCTTTTCTCGGTGATCATTTCCTACATTGACAGTGTACCCTTTTGTATATTCAATTTTCTACTTTTATATTTTTTTTTGTCTTTCAAAAAAAAAACTTGACCTATATATGACCATCCTTAGAATCCATTTTTTCTTGAAGCAAGAACATCAGTGGAAACTCCAGTAGCCCTAATTTTCGCTCAATTGTGGTTCTTTATTTTATTTTTTTTTCTCGCTCCTTCTCCGCTTCCTAGTTGTCTAAGGAAACAAATTCAATTTAACTTATTAATAACTACCACTTATATAATTTTCAAATTTTCAGGTTAATTCAGGGCAAATTCAACCATGAAGATCTTGCTACTACTCATCGTCCCATTCGTATTGATCTTCAGAGCTTCAGAAGGAGATGGAGAGGAGCTGGTTACCAACGTGGTGGACCGTCGGCTGCTAAGCGATGAGAATCTTGGGCAAAAGGTTAACGTCGGTGCAAATGATCAGAAGGGCAGTCTTACAAATGGAAACAACGGTACCGTTGAGAGTGGTGAAAGCAAAAATAGCACAGAAGGTAATCAGAAAGAGTATGGTGATCCTGGATCTGGATTGTCCAGTCCATCTGCAAGTCACCACTTCTACAACAGTTCAATTGTAGAAAAACATGGTAGCAAACCTGGTGAGTTGATCAGATGTGAAAAAATGGTGTGGTTATAGTCATAAGTTTGTACCATAGTTTGCCAAAAAGCTTGTGTATTAAAGATGGAGTTTCTTGCATGATTAATTCAGCTGAAGTATTAGTTGTGTTTGTGTGTTATGTATAAGTACTGTGTGTGGTGGATGGATGTAAGCCATGTTGATCTAGGAACAGAACCAGGATTACACATTTGGGGGGTGACATTTTTTTGGGAGGGAAAAAGAGGGGTCGAATTTAATTTAAGTAGGCCAAAATGTAATTTTTTTTATAATTTTTAAAATTTATATCTATGTTGTAAATTTTTATAAAATATTTTGAGGAGGCCTGAATCTCTCCCGGTCTCCGTGTAATTCCTCCCTGTGTTGGCCAAGTAGGTCATTTGTCATAACTATGTATCAAGAAACTACCATATAAGTGTTTTTTTTTAAGGCAAAATATACATATAAAAGTAGAAAATTGATCAATATACAAAAGGGTACACGGTCATGTAGGAAATGACCGAGAAATTTGGATTACAGTGATCACAATAATTTAACAGAACAAAATAACCTCTCATTTCATAATAAAATAAATTTGGATTACAGTGATCACAGGAATCAGTTCGTTTGTATCTATTTTGTATTAACCTCTCATTTCATAATAAAATGGACCTTCCACCTTTTGGGCTAGAAGGTCCATTTTAGGACTCTTTTTAATGCTTACATAAATGATTTTAGTTGTTCATTTTTTAAAAAATTGTCAAGAGTATTGATCATGTAAAAAATAATGTCGGATAAATGGGTTCTGAGATCTTATGAACCCATTTTACCAATCTATCTCAAGATAAATGGGTTCCGAAATCTTATTAAATACTATTTGATTAACATGATTTTTTGTGTGATTAATATTCTGTACAAACACTAAAATGTAAATGATTTGAATCATTAATGAGTACTGGAAAGAACCAAAATACATCGCAACTGGTCCCTCTAGTCCAAAATGTGAATTGGAGAGGATCCAGCTAAATTTTTAAAATGTTAACGGTCCATTTACTAACAGGATAAGTTTTAGTTGATATAGCATCATACGAATAAAATAAAAAGGGTGGTAGAATGGAAAAAGAATGGTATATACGGATAGTGGGAGGCTCAGACTCTTTGAATCTTACATTTTGTCTTTTAAAGATTTTTTCAACTTTGTCGATATTTTATGATCCTTTTGCCCAAGACTAATACTTATAACTAAATATTTCCACAAAATAACTCGTTTGTTGATGGTCCAAATCTTAAAAGGGATACGATAGATATAATAAAAAGTGCAATATAGTAGAAGTAGAGATTTATTATAGAGGGATGAATAATTATAATTAAATGGTTTATTTGAGTAGTTTTTAGGAAGGAGATTATAGTAAAAATGAGTAGATAGATAGCATATTTCTACTTGATAATAGTATTTTCGTAATTAATAACGATACTTACGTAAATAAAATAGAAATATAAAAGGGAATAAGATATGAATAGGGAGAGAGAGAGAAAATTTTATATCCCTCTAGATGATAAAATAGTCTCCTCGGTATCATGTACAAGATCTAAAGAAATAAACAAACACTAGATATAGCAAACCCATACAGTCATATCCAGTATGAAAGTAATGAACTTTTTTATAACCCCTAACAAACAGATTAAAATAATATAAAATACTAACGTAATCATCATGAATATGTCATTAATTTTACGAATAAATTTAGCCCAAAACCTTCTTAAATTTGGTGGGAAAAAAAACCCTACAATAACCTCCTGTATGACATCCTATGATATGTTGGAGAATTCTTTGGTACCTGGAAAATTTCTCCAAAAACAGGGGCGGACCCTTGTGGAGGGGGAGTGGCACATGCCACCCCTAATTTTCAAAATCCCAATTTTTTTAAAAAAAATTGGTTTTAATTATCATATTACGTGTAATTATTTAGTGGTATTGGACACCTTCGTGTCTCAACAATTTTAATCACTATACATTCATATGAGTACTCTTACATTTAGTATTAAGCCTCACATAAATGAATATATGGTGATGGAAGATATTAGAGGACCACGTGACAGTATCCCAAGAATACACACTAATTTTTTCTATTATTCTGGTGCTCGTCAAGAAAAAGAGTGTGATGTAGGGACTCTCTTTTTTATTACTAAGAGTTAGTTATGTGATTACTAATTATTGCATTTTGATTATTGATTATGAATTTTTTAATATTAATTAGGTGTTCATGTTGTATTTTTTTTATTCATAGTATGTATATTTTGATTTGATTCTTAGATAAAATTAACATTATAACATGTGAATTTTTTTTGTGTTATGGACGGTTTACTTAAAACATATACGTGGTTAAATTTCGCCACCACCGAATTTCATTCCTAGCTCCACCCTAGTCCAAAAATATTCTCGAATTTCAATTCAATGGATTAGATTCACTTGATCAATATCGAGTGCTTTCAACTCCAGGTGAATCTGACCTATTAATTTTGAATTTATGAATATTTTCAGAGAAGGTGCAGACCGTAGTCTTGCTCTTTAATATTATTTGCATGTGGTAAACCATTAACAGCAGTGTAAGCTAGTGAAGGTAACTGTTTTACAAAATTATTTAGCTGTGCCACCCATTTTTTAACCCTAACATGGAGACATATAATCCCAATTTATTCATTAAATTAGCAAAAGTTAGCTCTAATAATCCCTTAATCATCATTACTCATCCTTTGGTGGTGACACCCATCTCGGAAGGTCAAACACTTTGCACGCTTGTCCTCAGTACGCGCACTTATTTTTTCTTAGTGCTTCTAATTTTATCTTAATCTCTCAAAATTCTACAAACTAATTCTAGTGTATTTTATAGGAGCTTATTATTTTAAATCTCGTCAATGGAAAAACTTGTAATTTTAGTTAATTTTGCTAATGTCACCAATCGTTCACACTCTTACATGAGGACGTAGTATTGTTTCATTACTATATTAATCTTGATGAGATATGTGAAGGTATTTATTCTGTCGTGTTAGGGGGGAAAAGAATAGATATAGTGACAAAACTTGACCTATATTTTTTTTTGTTTTTGACAACCAAGCTAAGTATCTGGTTAGTTTGGGGTATATCTCAGTTGTTGTTGACTAATTCTTTGGACCCTGAAATTGACGACCTGACAAATCTTCCATGGCCAAATTAAAGTTGTGATTGTCAAAATTCGACCTCAAGATGTTTGAGTTTAATTATAGTTTATTCAAATCTTCACTTGAAAAACCTTTGGGGTTAAACTTGACCTATATTTATGACGACCCTTAGAATCCTTTCTTGAAGCAAGAACAACATCAGTGGTAACTCCATTAGTCCTAACTTTCGCTCACCTGTGGTTCTTAATTAGCTCCCTAGTTGTCTTTGGAAACAAATTCAATTTAACTTATTACTAACTACAGCTTATATAATTTTCTAATTTTCAGGTTAATTCAGGGCAAATTCAATCATGAAGATCTTGTTACTACTCGTCGTCGCATTCGTATTGACCTTCAAAGCTTTAGAAGGAGATGGAGAGAAGGTAACTAACGTGGTGGACCGTCGGCTGCTAAGCGTTGGGAATCCTGAGCGAAAGGTTGACGTTGGTACAAACGATCAGGAGGGCAGTCTTCCAAATGGAAACAACGGTACCGTTGAGAGTGGTGAAAGTAAAAATAGCATAGAAGATGATGATGAGAACGAGGATGATGATGATGAGAACGAAGATGATGATGATGATGATGAGAATGAGGATGATGATGATGAGAACGAAGATGATGATGATGATGAGAACGAGGATGATGATGATGGGAACGAGGATGATGATCCTGGATTTGGTTTTCACCGCCTCTATGCACGAGCACGACCAATTCGTAGCAAACCTGGTCCCTCTGATTAAGCCGCTAGTTGTTTGCTGGTGAGTTGATCAGATGTGAAAAAATGGTGTGGTTATAGTAATAAGTTTGTACCATAGTTTGCCAAAAAGCTTGTGTAACTCCATAATTAATGATGGAGTTTCTTGCATGATTAATTCAGCTGAAGTATTAGTTGTGTGTTGTGTGTCATGTACAAGTGTGTGTGGTGGATGGATGTAAGCCATGTTGGCCAAGTAGGTCATTTCTCATAACTATGTATCAAGAATAAAACCATAGGTTAACTAGGTTTATACTTTTATATTGAGAAAGATTCAGGGTTCGACGTTGTGTGTGTGTGTGGTTATAGTAATAAGTTTGTAACAAGCATGTGTCCCTAGTTGTTGTGTGTGTGGTGGATAGATGTAAGCCATGTTGGCCCAAGTAAATCATTTGTCATAACTATGTGTCAAGAACCTCCCATATAAGTTTTGTTTCTGAAAGGCAAAAAACAATTTTGCTATTAATTTCTAACGAAGGTGAAACCGAAGCCCCCACCGATCACGTGGGGCTCCCTTTGCCTCAGAAAATTTTCACCGCCTACCCTTCTTCTCTCTCTGTCTCTAATCTCTCAGTTAGCAAGTGGTTTTTTTTAATATTTTTTTATCTTTATTGATTTTCTTTAAATTTGTTAGTTTTGAGTCAACTACTCAAAATTATTGATTCGTCTCTTAAATCATTTCAAAATATTCGCATTTATCACATATCTTAATGCACTCAACTTTTGAAAAAAAAAGTGACCGACATTCCTCATTTGAATCCCTTTTAATCATGCTTTTCAAATTTTATTGTCGAAAAAATAATAAAAATTTACCGTTTACGTAAAAAATTATTTCGAAATTAATCGTGAGCTTGAAATATTTTGATAAATTGTTGTTAAATTATGGTAAAGAATTTGTTAATTTATATTTTGTTATTTTTTTTTGTTAATTTATAAAATAAAGTTGAAAATCTCTTAAATCATGAGCTAAAAATATTTACAGTCATCACATGTCCTAATGAGCCTAACTTTGAAAGAAAAAAAGTGATCGACACCACTCATTTCAATCCCTTTCGATCGTGTTTTTGAATTAAAAAATTGTTTCAGGATTAACCTTGAGCTTGGAATGTTTTAATAAAAGGTTGTTGAATTTCAGAATTATTGTAAGGTCAACAAATACTTTAGCATAATTCAACATTCCTTTATCAAAATATTTTGAGCTCGCAGTTAATCCTGAAATAATTTTTTAAGTAAACGGTAAATTTTTAGTATTTTTTCGACAATAAAATTCGAAAAACACGACCAAAAAGGATTCAAATGAGCAGTGTCGGTTATTTTTTTCTCAAAAATTGAGCGCATTAAAATATGTGCTGAACATGAATATTTTGAGATGATTTAAGAGATGGATCAATAATTTTAAGTATTTAACGCAAAACTAATACAATTTTAAAAAATGAATAAAGATAAAAAAATATTCCAAAAAACCACTTGCTAACTGAGAGAAGAGAGAGAGGGGTGGGCGGTAGGGGTGAAAAGAAAAACTGAAAAACTGGACCAGATCGACGGTTTGAGGATTAAAAAATTTTGTCCTGTCCTGTCCTGTCCTGTCCGGTCCGATTTCGGTTTGGAGGTTTGGGAAAATCGATTTTTCGGTCCGGATACAAAATCAGTTCAAATCGGACCGGACCGGATAGGGGTATAAATATAAATATGTTATATTTTTAGGTTTATGTGTTATAATTTATAACTCATTAATCCATTAGGATTTAGAACCGTTACCGTATACTGAAAATGAAAAATCACGAGTAAATGAAAATGGAAAATCATCGGTCCAAGAATAAAAAATAAGAATAAGTTTGAACTATTCAATATTTTAGAATATTATTCAATACATTTTCATTGTGAAAAATTTCACCTCAAACTGTTAATTTTTCATTTCTTTTTTGTGGTTAGTAAAATATTGTCTCAAAAATTAAAAAGTCAAGACCGAACTGGAACCGGCTTAAATCGATTGAAACCGGACCGGTGTCTAATTTTAATTTACAAGATTTTTAAACCAAAATTTTATTACATTCGATCAAACCAAACCAATTACACCCCTAATAAACGCAGAAGATTTTATAAGGCAAAAGGGAGCCCCCACCTGTTCGGTGGGAGCTTCGGTTTCTCCTTCGTTACAAATAGCAAGACTGATTTGGGTAGACTCCCAAGAAACCCCATAAAAGCTCCCCAAAACCTCACCTAACTCAAATAAAAAAAAAAAATTTAAATCCAACATTAGGCCTAACCTCCTTAACCATTACCAGCTGCTCCCCAGTGCGATTGAATCGCCGCACCAGGATCTCCCCCAAATTAGGAGAAAATAGCACGTTGGAGAAATCCCTGGAGATTGAACAGAAGTTGATCATTCACTGATATCTTGACTTCGTTGTGATGGAAGGATACCCCCAAGATCCACCGAAACTTCAACGCCTCTTCAAACTTCCCCCACTCAGGATTTTCTCCCTTAAACACTGCTCGGTTTCTAGCCATCCACAGATGATCTGAAGAGGAGAGAGAGAGTAGTATACTAGAGAGATGAAGCAACCTTGCAAGATCCGTTTGCATTGGAGGAGTAGGTGTGTAACTAGGTTTGTTCTATTTATAGTACTTATGTATGTGTGTGTAATGTGTATATATGAGTGTGTGTATGTGTGTATGTGTGTGTGTATATATCAATGGGATATCAGAAGAAAAGAAAATTTGGTTCGCTCTTCTATACGTGGAGGGAAAGGGACAGAGATAACATAAACTATGAACAAAGGTTTCGATTATGGTGCCGGGAGCCATCATTTTCAGTGTATATACTCTTTCATTAACACAAATTCTTCTCCTTTGCCTTTAAAAAATAAAAAGGCTTTGTATGGTTTACTTAGGAGAGAGAGAGAGAGAGCACATATGTGTGAGTGCGAATATATATACATATAAATAGATTACTGAACGTTCTCTCAATCTTCATAACCTCCCCATTAATATTTATATTGCCTACCCATAAAACAACTCACGAGAGGGAGACTCTCTCTCTCTCTCTCTCTCTCTCTCTCTCTCTCTCTCTCTCTCTCTAATGCTTACACTTTCTTTTATTCTCTCTCTAGAATAACTACATAACTTGGAATAACCCATGTGACAAAGAAATAAACTAAAAACAAAAAGCTCCAACATAAAGGGGTTGTCGAGTGGAGATTGAGACGAGTCGTAATTTCCGACGTCTTGAGGCCGAATCTTATTGGCAACAAAGAAAGGCCATCGTGTCTTTGTTTGATCGATAAACTCAGGGCTCCGAGGATTAGTCGACATTTAGATGAGAACTCTTCTAAACTTTATTCCTGTTTGATCTCAAGTCAATCCGGATACCTCGATTATTTAAAAAAAAAAAAAAAAGCTCCTATAAAAAAATGAGTTTTTGCCTTTGACTAGATTTTATTTTTTGAAAAGCAAAAGATATATTAATATGAAGAATAATTACACGTTTAGTGGTAGTTGGGGTACCCACCAATATGTACTACTTTACAGTGATTTTTTTTTTTTTTTATCGGTGAAGAAATTTTTTTATAAAATAAAGACCTGGAACAAGCTAAACCGGAATGGGAGACCGCTAGCTGTTGGCTAGATACCAACTGGGCCCCGAGCCAGACCCAAAAAACAAAACAAGAATGACAAAAGGGACCCTGCCTCGACCTGGCTGCTCGAAGAATTCCTGGATCCTTTCGGAATGAGATAGGAAAGTCTTCAACTGAGGTGTCTTCCCCTGCTCACCTTCTACGAATTTTGAGAATAATAACTCACAGAATGAACAAATAAATAATTGTGCATAATAAAAAGCAAAAAAAAAAATATAAGACACAAGATATACATGAAAAATCTCAACGTGAGAAAAAATTACAGAAGCTACACTAATTCACTATGAAATCGAATCAAGAGTACAAATTTTCTCGTAATTTCTCTAAGCTCTACGTTTTCTTTTGCAGGTCCACTGTTATTCTCTAAAAACTCGTAACTCTAATTATATACTAACTGCAACATAAATAGGCTAGACTCTATGACCGAAATTACATGTCCAACTCTAAGAATATTGTTTTCGCTCCAGTTCAGTGTGCACCCCAACAAGGGGTGACCGTGGTGGATTTTATGAAAGGAGACAAAGAGGCAGAGATGTTGTAATGCCTCGATTTCTCGAAACATTAATTAATTGAATTAAAATCTCGTTTTATTTAAGGACAAGATTTAAGTAGAAACACCCCAAACTATTATTAATTAAACTTCAAACCAAATTTCAGAGTGCATGAACAGAAATGATCAAATTACCCCTCGGGGATTACATTTATTTCATAATGTAAAATATTAGATAATCAGAACAAAACTAAGGGTATGACAGCCAAGCGAACAACTCCCCTCCATCGATACCCGGCACTTCCTGCGCGAGCTGCTCCTCCGTCTACTCATCTCCATCTGCTATGAAACATGAGGAGCAAAGAAGTTGCACCAATAAGTAATGAAACTCAGTAGATAAAGTTACCCAAAAAAGCAAACCCACAGGTGATACATCACATAACAGATGTGTACACTAAACAGTTGAAACATTAAACATGAATTAAAGCATAACATTAAATAACAACAAAGAGCACTAACACCTTGGTAAGTTTTATTAAATCTACACCGTGAAGTATATCATATCCTCCCTTAAACACTGGCATAGGACCCTTAGTTAGCATTAACCAGTCCTTGCCTACCCGAGAATCATAATTCCAATCATAACCGACAAGGAAATAACCTTTTACCGTTTTATCAAGTCAATACCTACCTTACCCTGTCTAGATCCCACGAATATGACGTCACTAGGTCAAATCTCTATGTACTTTAGTCACTTTTCCTAATAGATTCAAAGACTCAAAGAACTCTAGCCATCATTTCCTCAGGATCCGGAGCTGCCCTGGCAGACATCCCCGAAGTCATCATCTACCGTCTCCAACTCCTCCTAATAAAGGTCCCTAAATCAAATCACAATAGATATCTCATATCTCAAAAACACATGTCACATCAGGCCAACCACACCAGGTTAATCATATTTTCATTAAACTTCTTCCATAAGTTTCTACAGTATTCTCTACCTTATAACGCACACTCAAAGTCACATTAGCCTGCTCTTCACATTACATGAATTCATTTTACAAAATATCAACACGCATAACAACTACGAGTAGATACATGTGCGTTGTATATATCCATGATCAACACCTCAATAAATTGTAAAAACATAGCCTGAAGACATCCAACATGACCAGAATACAACTTCAAACAATCTGTCAAAATTGCCCGCTTTTCAACAAACCGCTCAAGTGGCCTATAGCTCGCTCAAGCGGCCGATAGCTCGCTCGAGCGAGCTACTAGGCTACTGGTTTTGGGAAAATGGATTCTAGGACAGAATTTGACAAAATTCAGAGAGGTCAATCGAGTGGCCTAGAGCTCGTTCAAGCAAGCCTTCATTTTTTTCAGATTTTGGTTTAAGGTTTCCTACATTGTCTGGGTCCGTACATCAACATCGGACATGATCAGGGCACATACTACACAAATTACCTACTGAAATTTGTAACAAACGAACCTAGCATGTTGTTTCCTCAACCAATTGAACAATAAGAATCACAGAACATAGGTAATCGATTGATTTCAACAAAAATTTCAATAACAAACCCTAAACATGTGAATCTAGTTTAATCCGATCTAATCATGCGTAAACCTTGAAATTAACGGCAGAAATCCAAACCTAGGGTTGGTAGGTAAACCTACCACAAATAAAAAGAACAAAGCATGAATTGATCAAGAATTTTTGAAAATCAAATGGTCAGAGGCTAACTCCTCAAGAACACTCAAAACCCTCACCAAGTGCTCTCAAATCTTCTTATTTCGGAAAGTGTAAATGAAAATTGTTTACTTCCAATGTTTATACAATGAAATTTGGTTAATAATCACGTATTCACACCCATATATCCGTAAACGAAATGATTCTCCTCATCAAAATTTCATAACTACGATTCTGCAGTTTCAGAATCTGAGGAAATCGCTCAAGCAGCCTCTAGCTCAAGCGAGCTAGAGAAATAAAATCCAATTTTCTGTTTTAAAAAATTTAAAACAATAACAATAAAATCTACTTAATTAAATAATAGAATAATAACAATAAATCAATTATTAAATAATTAAAATAAAGTTCAAATTTTTAGGGTTATTACATATGGACATAGTAGAGATAAACAAAAGTTAGTATTCTTATCTCTCAAATTCAACCAACCAATTTATTCCTATGCTCCACTTGTAGGCCCCCAATTTTTGTTTTCATTAGAAATAAGCAGAGGGCAATCATTAAAGATAACTCTAAAAAGTCCCCATTTGTAACGCATGAATTTTAGAAACGTTAAATTGAAATAATTTAACAGAATAAAATGATTTTTTATTTCATAATAAAATAAAGTTGGATTACAATAGGAACTGTTGGTTTGTATTGCTTATTTTTCTATTAAAGTTTTGAAATTTTAATTTTAATAATTAATGAAAATTATTTATCTGCAATGCGAACATTATTATCCTAAGTATATGACATGCTATAATATTATTTGCATGGGGTAAACCAACTTACCAGATTCTCTTCCACAGTCGACTGCTATATGTCAGACTAAAGCATTAACAGCAGTTTATAATTACACCCTAGCTAGTGATCAAGATCTCCAAGCAATTATTTACTATTAATTTAAACTTACATAATTAATTTATTCCACCCATGAGTTATGATCGACCTCACTCTAGTCTAATTTAAGTTAGTGTAAGTTTTTTTTGTTTGAAGAGCAAAGATAAAAATAATATTATAAATAAGCTAGTGAAGTTAACTGTTTTCCAAAAATTAATTATTTGGCTGTGCCCACCTATTTTTGAACTCTAACATGGAAACATATAATCTCAATTTATTCATTAAATTACTAAAAGTCAGCTATAATAATTCCTTAATCATCATTACTCATCCTTTAGTGGTGATAATCATCTCGGACATTCAAAGATATTGTACGAATAACCCAATATGTGCACTTATTTTCTTCTTAGTGCTTCTAATTTTATGTTAACTTCTCAAAATTTTACAAACTAATCGTAGTGTCTTTTATGGGAGTTTATTATTTTAAATCTAGTCAAGGCAAACTAATGGGGGGTGAAGAAAGTCTAAACAATATACGACGGAAGTATGAAACACGTTAAATACTATACAATTCGAGCTTTTAACTTTTTGAGTCACATGATTAGACTAATAGTTAAGAGGTCAGTTGACACGTATTGTTACACGGGTATCAGAGTTGTCACCAACCGAAAATGTAGACGGGAAGCTTGGGTGGGTCCCACTAAGGGATGACCTTGACATACTTGTTTTGCTTAGGTGGGTCCCACATGGCATTGTGTTTGAGGAGCCTAGCAAGCTTAAGCCAATCCTACCTGTCACAAATTTGTTGGTTAGTGGTGGAAGTTACTAAATTAATTGACGCAACAAGAACGTTGCCTACCACGTGAGAGAGAGTACTCTGAGAACCAGGGGTGTAAGAGTAAATTGGTAAAGTGGACCAAATTGTCGGTTCGGTCCGATTTTTGGAGTAGACCGGTCCGGCCCGGTTTTATTTTTTTAATTTTTTTCGGTTTGGTTTTCTGTTTTTGACATTTGGAGGCCGGACTGAACCGGTTTTAACCCCAAAGGTCGTTTTATACTTTTATTCTTTAGGTTTTTTAGTCCCACTCGTTGTAGTTTTATACTTTTATTCAATTTTATTGACTTGGTTCAGTTTAAAGTAGGTTTAGTTTTTATACACTTGAAAAATACCAATCTTAAAGTTTTACATCTCTAGTACATTACCTAAAAAATCAGGCCCATCACAATTGGGTTTTTTCATTTTTTACATTTTTTGACGATTCTAGCTCAAGACCACCCAAACCGAAAACCGGACCAAACCGGAGCCAATTGGCCGAGCCAAACCGTACCAAACCGAACACCATCGGTCCAGTTTTCGTTTACATTTTTCTCAAACTGGACAACTGGTTTGGTCCGAGTTTATAAGGCAAACCGGACCAAACTGGACCGGTTACACCCCTAGTGAGAACCCTCATCTTAGTCCTACATTGGTGGACTAAAGAAAATTAATGTAATTAAGTAATATGTAATGAAACGTATTGAGATAAGGTATAATCTGAATAAAAAAAATGAGTAAATTACATAAAACTCTTTTCATCTATCCCCTATTATCAATAAATCTCTTTAATCTTTAAAATGTCCCAATGTCTCTTTTGATCTTCTCAAATGTCCACTGGACGAACGCCGTTAACGAAATTAATAATATTACATAAATAATGTTGTACAACTTGACCAAAACTACGTCGTTTTGGTCTTCTTCTTCATTTTCAAATCTGCAAAAGAAAACCCTAATTTTTTTTCCCCAAATCTCTTCTTCTTCAAATCTCTTTAGCCCATCCACTTTTTTTGGTATGTTTTTACCGACTCACCTAATTTCCTTCTCTCTTTATCTTATTCGTCCGAAAAATTCCATCATCTTCTTAACGAAACTCCACGTACTGTGTTTGACTTTCAAGAATCGCATCTACTCATCCTTTGCCATAGAAGCCTCTACACACACACACACGCATATGTATATATTGGTGTAGATACATATATAATCAGTGGCATCCATTATATAGGCAAACCCATAAAATCAATTCAACATAACAAACCTTACATTCACTAGTGGGTTTGGAATTTTCATCCTACAAAATCAATTCAACAACATAACAAACCTTACATTCACAACTTGCCGTGATATCAATCCCCACAAGAAACCCCCAACCCCATCAAGATTTCAGATTTCTTCATCATAAGATTATTTCCCTCAATAAACCCACATTAAAGTAAGTAAAAATGGGTTTTAGAGAGAGAGAAATGGAGAGAGATTGAAGGAAAGAAGATAAGGGGAAATACAGGGAACTTAAGGTGCAATATAGGGAATATAAAGTCATGTGCGGCACACATGACCACTTAACGTTTTTTCCTCTAACGGCATCCATTCGAAAGGGGTCGATTGTTAGACTTAAAAAGATCAGGGAGGATATTGGAACAATTAAAAGATTAAGGGAATTAAGTGAAACCGAGTGATAGATGAAGGAGATTTTATATATTAGGGGGTTAAAAAATTGAGTCGCGTGGATTTTGCGAGCTGATCTAACCACTGCTGGATGTGATTTTAATAACCAAACGAGAATGAATACCACACAGAAGAGCCAAGATTAGGCTCCCTAATACAATGTCACGGACTTCGATGAGCCCTACATATAAAGGGGTTCTTGAACCTTTCTAAAAATTTATAAGAACGCATAATTTGATGTCCCTCAAATGGATGGATCTGAGATATGATTTATTGTGGAACTAAGTAGAGAGAATCAAGGATGGGAAGCAAGATGCAGTAGCCTGATTAGTCATAGTCAAAGTCGAGGGTGAATTAGGGGCATGTGGATTAATATGTTTTCTTCTTCATTTTTAGGGCTTATGCAGATATGAACCTCAATGCAAACATTGAAACTCTTGGCCTAAATAGACACAACATATTTGCATCGCCCTAATTTCCTGTTCTGATTTGTTTAATTTTCTTTTAAAAGACACTAACCCTATTAGAGTCCTCCAAAATTTCTAATTTCTAGTTCTGGTTATGAAAGAAATTTTGAGTAATGGAAGACTCCTAAAAATGAACTTTTAAAAATGGTTTTCTTTCTATTTCTTGAAAGCACTTTATTTATTGGTGTGAAAATATATAGTATATGTATTATAGAAATAGACGATCTATTCCCCCCCACCCACCCCACACACACACACACATCTCTTTTGAAAATCTTAGTGACAATCGACTATTTCACAAAGTGGATGAAAAAAAGGCCATGCTAATTTCATCGGTTGTCCACTTACTCATACATAATGACGTAGTGTTATGATTATATGAATTTTCATGATATATATGTGAATGTAAGTATTCCACAGTTTTAGGGGGGAAAGAATAGACATAGTGACAAAACTTCACCCATATATGACCACCTTTTGGATCCTTTCTTGAAGCAAGAGCATCAGTGGTAACTCCAGTAGCCCTAATTTTCTCTCATTTGTGTTTCTTTCTACTATTCTCTCTCCTTCAATTAGCTTATTACTAACTACAAATTACACAATTCTCTACTTTTCAGGGTAAATAAGCGCAAATTAAATCATGAAGATCTTGCTACTACTCATCGTAGGCTTCGTATCCATCTTACGAGCTCCAGAAGCAAATGGAGAGAAGGTTACTAATTTGGTAGACCGTCGACTGCTAAGCGATACAAATTTTGGGCGAAAGGTTAACGTTGGTGTAAACGATCTAAAGGGTAGTCATATAAATGGAAACAAAGGTACTGATATGATTGGTGAAAGTAAAACTAGTACACAAGGTGATCAGAACAAGTATGTTGATTCTGGAACCTTTGATGCCAGTGGATCTATACCGTCCACTGCGGGCAGTCACCACTACTATGGAGATGCCACGAGGGCACCTGGTCATTCTAATTAAGCCGTTAGCTCCTTGCTTGTGAGTTGATCAAATGTGAAAAAATGGTGTGGTTATATTATAAGTTTGTACCATAGTTTGCCAAAAAGCTTGAGTAACTCCCTAGTGATGGAGTTCCATGCATGAATTCAGCTGAAGTAGAAGGGGTGTGGTGTGTGTGTGTGTGTGTTTTGTTTTAAGTCTGTGTGATGGATATGGATGTAAGCCATGTTGGCCAAGTAGGCCATTTGTGATCATAACTATGTATCAATAATAATACCATGGCTTAACTAGGTTTATTCTTTTTGTAGTGCTTTATATATATTTATACACACACACACACATATTTCAGTTAGTAAGAGAGAACTTAAACTAAAAAATAGACACCAGAAGCTAAAAAAAAGAGTATCGTGAGCAAGTGAAATAATCGGATTCATTAATATCCTGTTATAGATCACACATAAAATCATACTCAACTCAATGGAGTTGTTTGATCTTTAGGGAGATTTTCTATAAGTTCGCATGTAAAGAGTTATTTATTGGTTTATCTAATCATTAATAACTTGATTATTTTTAGATTATAGTAAATAGAGATAACGATTGCAAGGAGTCGCATGTGTGTATAAATACATATGTATATTATTTATATATATGGGAGTCACATGCAGACGATGGGATACGATCAAAAGAACATTTGGTTAGCTCCTGTATAAGTGGAGGGAAAGGGAGAGAGAGAACAAAATCTTTTAATGGACTATCAAAGGGGTAAAACAAAGGCTTTGTATGGTTTATTGAGAGAGAGAGAGAGCATGGATTTTCTCAAGAGAGAAGGAGATGGAGAGAGCACATGTGTGTGTGTGTGTATATTTGGTCGCAGGAATGGGCATATATGTACATTACTGAACGCTGTCTCTCAATCTTCATAACCCAACTCTTTAATATTTATTTTACCTAAGCATAAAAGAAGCAAGTAGATGCTGAACTCGAATTTTTTTTTCAAGATTGCTGAAATTTTAATGGATGATGAAAATTGAGAAAAAGAAAAGAAAAACCCAAATTATATAAACTGTTAACATCGAAGGATGCAAATCAAATACACACACACACACACACATATACACACACACACACATATATGTATATAGAGAGAGAGAGATGGCACGGATGGTTTGTCTCTCTCTAATGGCCTTGTTTAATATGGGATGTTCCAAGTGCACACGAAGAAGATTAAAAAGTGGAGGCTTGAAGCAATGATAATTAACACAATCATCAATGAATGAGATAAATAATTAATCGAGTAATTAATCGCTATATCTACTAATAACGTCATTTTAACAAATTACCTATCTATTCGTGAGCAGCTCAAGACACTACTCGTTAAGAACTCAACTCAATCTGTTTAGTAAGCAAGTTGAAGTCAAACAAATCTTTTTGACTTATTTTGCAAACGAGGAGAGCTTAAATGTTACCTTTATTGAGTAATCAAGTTGAACTCAAATCAGTTGTACTTACTTGTTTAGATATGCTTATCTGTTATGTACAGGCACGTCTTGTATAATACTTAAATCGAGCTTATCGTACTAAGATTTATATATCACGTTCGATTGTTTTACGATATCTTGTTTGTGAGAACTAATGTGATTAAAAATTCCAAGCAATTCGAATATTGACACGTACTTGGGTGATAAAAACAAGTGAAATGTAGGAACCTTTGTTTATTATTAATTGTTGAAATCAATGGTGTAGTCAGAAATTTACTCGAATAAGGTAAATTTTAAAAAAGGAACAAATAACTAAAATTTAAGAACTGAAAAAAACATTAAATAAATAGCCATCACAAAACTTTGTAATGTAAACTTTGATCTCAATTAATCAACCGCGATTAATAGGGGTGAAATAAACCCCGACTGTTCGGTCGTTCTAGTTTTCAATTTGGTCGTTTCAATTTTTTTAAAAAAGAATTCGAATTTTAATTTGGTCTCAATTCTACATAAATGGACTCCTTATTTTGTGTGAAAATATTTTATTATTTTCAATTTGTTCAGATTTATCAATTTGATTGTTCAATCAAAACCCATTGAAACATGGTTTTATATTTTTATTTTAATTAGATCCGGCTACTAGTTTTTTCAACAATTTGTTCCCTCCTAAAGTCTCAAATTCAAAACTCTCCGGGTGCTATTAATTATTATGTGGTCAATTCATAAATGGCTTTGCTCTAGCTTCAATTTAGCCCTCCGCTAGTGGTGATGTAATTGATCCCCAAGAGATCAGTTGAGGTTGTTGAGCGCACGATATGCATATACAAATAGTTCAATACATCCAATTTCACATTTGTGCATGATTTAATTCATTATTATTTTTGATATTGCACGTAAGGTATTGGTTTTTCATGTTCACACACTAGCAACGTACTTGGGTGTTCTTGATAGTGCCCTGGTGTCGCCGTAAAATTCCGAGACGCGGAGGCCAATTGAGGATTCATTGAAAGGCCGAGATTG